>WTSP01004226.1:0-27659 GCA_025331215.1 Actenoides lindsayi
GTGGGTGGCAGGGGGCAGCAGTGGGGGGCAGCAGTGGGCACACACACCTGCCAGAAAACGCCGCCCGGCATGACGAGGCCAGAGGCGAAGCCAAGTGGGGTGGCGGAGGCTGGGAGGGGAGAAAGGCCAGTAGAGCAAAGCAGGGTGGAAGAGGTGGGGGACAATGAGGGGAGAAGCCCGCAAGCCCTGGAACCGGGGAAAAGGGGCCCTTCTCTGAGCTAAGCAGCTGCACCCTAACCGCGAGTCCTCGGGCCACAGGCAGGCGAGTCATGCCGTTGCCCGGGGCGAGTCCTTTGAGCGCCGTCCCAGGTTCCCTCCATCGCCGCGGCCCCTTACCTTCCAGCTGCGGACGGGAGCCGCTCCTCGTCTGGCTCCCCGGCTCCTCCTGCGGGCCTGGCCCGGGGACTCCCCCGCGGTGCAGGTGGCGGCTGTCCCCGGCGGGCTGTCCCCGGCGGGCTGTCCCCGGCCGGCGAGGCGCTCCCCGGGCCCGCCAACTGCGCGGCGAAGAGCGTCGCGGGGAAACCCCGGCTCTCCCGGCGGGTGCCTACCTGTTGCCAGGGAAACCCAGGTGTCTCCGCAGCCGCGGCCTTCCCCGGCGGGCGGCGGGCAGCGAGCGGCAGCCAGGCCCGCTCCGCTCTCGCAGCGGCGGTGGGACAGCCGCAAAGAGGACGGGTGTGAGGGGTCCGTGGGGGTGGCCGTGATTGTAGCTCCCGGGGACGGGGTGGAGGGTTGGGGAGGAGAGGAGGGGGGAAATTTAACAAGCAGGTTTTTCTATGAAGGGGTTTGGGTGGCGTGAGGGGGATGTTTTGAGGCAGATTTCTCCCAGTTTGGGGCACAATAAACCCCACTCATTTATTAAGCTGAGGAGTGTTTCAAAAAGAGTCATGGTGATTTGGGTGGGAGCTGCCAGGCCCTGCAGCCTGCGCCGGCACAGGGAGCTGAAAGACACCGCCGTGCCCAGGCTTTGCTATGTGGGACTCTGTGAAGCAGGTGGAAAAATCATGAGCAGATTTCACCCAGATAAATGGGTAACACAGCCTCGCCTTCTGCAGGGATTTTCTCTTGTTTGGTAATAAAGGCTTTCAGATGACAGAGAGCGGTGTCATTGTATTGACTAATTCAGCTGGAGTTCTCCTCTCCGCAGCATAAGGGCATGCCGGTGTCTGGGAAAGATTGCAGAAGAAATTACACCACCACTCAAAAATTGTCTCCGCTCCCTTTAGCTACACAACTGTTTTCCTTAGAGTCACCTACTAATCGATTCCAGAGCGGAGGCTCTGTATTAAAGAAACTCTGTGGCTAGCTGGGCTTGTCAGAGCCCGCTCACCTTAGCACAGATCACCTTGGCCAGTCCTGGCTCTCTTGGACTAAAGTCTTCTCATTTTCAGCAGAAAGGATGGGTGTCTCCACCTGGATCCTTGTGGGACTGCTTTATTTCCCAAATCCTATAGTACTCAGGCCAGAAACTAAAATAGTGTCTTACAACAGAAGTAAAAATTAATCTGATGATTTCTATTTGTTACAGTGAATTTTCTTTTAAACATAGGAAATTAACTTTTTCTACCCAAGGAGAAGTTTGAAGTTGTTTTATATATTTCCTCCTTCAAAAAGCAAGAACAAGGCATGAACATATATATTTTGAAGGTGTTAGTAAGCAAGAAATGTGTATAATTTTAATCAATCTGATATGTAAAGACCTGCTGACAATAATGACTTACAGACCATCATTCACACTGATTATAACTAAAGCAGCTGGGAAATGTCAGAGCAGATATTTTTCTCCCTCAGAAAGGCCAGCTCTGCTAAATGGAAAGTTTCCACAGAAACACGCTGGTTTCCAAGGGAATTTTCATCAGAAAAAACCCTAAGACCTGGCTCAAGCTTCTTTTCAAGGGAGACAAGACATCATAGCCCCTTCACAGGCCACTGTGCTCGTGTTGAGGGCCCAGAAAGAGGCAGCAGCGTGGCGTGCCCTTCTGCTAACAATGTTGGGGAGCATCTGGCAGAGTCTGGGCAATAGCAGTTGTTTCCCCATAGACCTTTTAATCCTGTAAATAGTCAACAGACACAGGGTGGCACTCCCTGATCCCAACAAAATCATTCCATGTTGCAGCATGTGTTCCCACTCCATCTCACTGGGCTCAAGTCTCTCCTGAAACTCCAACCCAATCAGCTTGTCCCCACTCATAAAAGGACAACCATTGCTAGCTTGCAGGGAAAGAAATGCAGTAAAATTAGAAGAGATAAGGACATTTTGTCTCCAGATATATCCTGCGCAGTTGCTATGGTTTTGCACATTCTGAAGTTGTTTTGCCTCATCAGCATTAAAAGCTGTCATAATAATCAAAGCCATCAGCTGAAGAGTAGGAAACTCAACACATGTGCTGTGTGCTTGCTCCAGGGATTCTGTGTCAAGATACGCCATAGGTAGTATTTTTCAGAGTCTATTAGATCTTCAGGCCTCCTTCACACTGACCTGCAAGGCAAGTTCTTACATCTTTCCTTTGTTTCAGCAGGACTAAAAGCTCTCTCATGGATGAGAAAGATTCACATATACTTATGTGTTGCATGTGCACTGATAAATTATCGGTAATTCCCTTTCCCTCACTTTTTTGCATAATTATTTCACCTCTCTCACCTACAGTGCGAGTGATGAATCTTCAGTGTAGTAAGTTCCCACTTCCCTGAGAAAGAGAAGTGTCTTTCACTGAGACTGGGGGCTCTTGCAACCCAGCCTCTTTAAGCACGTAAGTTATTGTGCCAATAGGGGGAGCTTTTTATACTGTTGTTACAATTACCCTTCCAGAACATGACTGTCTGTCTTCTCTCTTGTGATTTACTACCAGTTGTTGTTTCTTCACAGGGTTAAAAAAAAAAAAAAAGAGCTCAAAGTTTTCTTAGTTCAGTGAAATTGCGATGGATAATGTCCATTTTCAGAAATACCTGACACAGCTTAATTCTGAAGAATGCAAAGGGCATGAGGAACTTTGGGGATTTTCTCTAAGACCCTTTTACCATGACTCTTGTAAAGTTCATGAAACTTGAGGTGTTCATGAAATGCCAAAGAAATGGTGTGTCTTTAAGGTCCCAGTTTGTCACCTTACATGAACTCTCAGTATAAGACCAGTAGTAAAATGAAGATTAAAAAGAGTATGAAAAGAATTAATGGCACTTCTTTAAGATGCTAATTTTTTGTGGCTGACGTTCAGATGACAGGTGACCTTATAAAATCTACCCAGTGATAAAGATTAAACCTGCCATTTTGGATCACATACAACAAAAGCACCAAGTCTGAAGTATTTGTACTCAAGGTACCTGCAGAACGTCACAAGATTTAGATATTTTTTTAGTTGTTTATCTCACACACTCTTTCATCTTTCTCCTACAAGAAGGATTCAATTTACTGAGTCACAGAAAAAAAAATGCAGAATTTTATCAGCAGGGCTATATGCAAAAACTATGTGCTACTTCACTGGAAACCAATGGCACTGGTCCAGTAACTAACATATGCTATGGCGATGGTAACACTACATGGGAGTGATGGGCTGGGCTGCGGGGTGAAAGGAAATGCTAAGCAAAGTACATGGTAGACAGAGTGAGCTATTCCAGGTTTATCTTCACAGTGCTATTTTTAAGTTTTCAGATGAAATTTGCACGGCTTACCTCGATACAGCCCTTCTTTCCATAGCTTTAGAAATCAGCGCAGCACAAGCACATGGAAAATACTTCCCAGTTACAGTGTGAACAAGCTAAGCAGGAGGGACTCACTGCAAGATTATCATCGAAATTGCCATCTGCCCAGGGAAAGGGACAGCATGTAGTCGCACTATTCCTGGAGCAAAGCAGGGACCAGGTAGTTACCAAGTCTTCCTTGCTCACTTCATAAAGTTATTACAGCCCACCTCAGGAGGTTTGCTTCTGCACTGGCTTGTTCATGCTGCCAGAGGCTTTAGCAAAGACACAGGCAAATTTTTGTTTGTGTCCCTGCCTCAAAGTTTCTTTATTGCAACACCACCAATTTTGTGGTGAAGAGGTGGGAAATAACAACAAAAAGCGGGACCAAAAATGCAGCATCCTGAAACAGGAGAAACAGAAGGTAGGATGAGACTGTACTTCCCCCTGTACACCTACAACATTCTCTTAACCTTCACCCTCTGAAGACAGTCACAGGCCAGCCCATCACATGTTGTATTGCTTACCATGAATGCAGGTCCTTCAAGTAACAGGGTAGTTACGATGAATGTCAGGTCTGAATTATGGTAAAAGTAGTCTGAATATCTGTTCTTTACATAAACAAAGGCTTTTGTAAAAATTATTTGGTCACTTAACAGTGGAACTGGACCATCAGAGAAGAGTAAAATCCTACAGACTCTTCTCTCAAATGAATAATCTGTCTACGAAGAGCAAGTCACAGATCAAGCCCTTAAGATGGCAAAAGGGAAAAGCTGTTCAGTTACTCAGTGCAATCCCCACCACAAGCTCTAGCCCGGACCATGGGTGTAGAATCACAGAGCACCTCATTCAAAACAATCCGTACAGCTGCTAAGCAACTTGTAAACAGATAAAAAGCTAAATCTGTAATTAAAACTGTTGCCAATTGTTAGCTGTTGCCAGGGTAGGTGAAGGTGTAGGAGAAGTCAAGAAAAGGTCATTCCATGCCTCATTTTGCTGCCTTCATGCTCTTATCGGCTTTTATTCTGGAAGTGGTTAGACCCTAGAGGCTATCCAGTTTCTTATCCTGTTAAGAAGCTGGCCCAGCAGGCATGGACAGCTAAATTATTCCACTGAAGCCCCTTCCTCTCCATCATGCTCCTCATACTAGCTTGTTTCTGAGAGAATTCTTCCTGCAAATCCACATCAGTGAGATTCCACTTTGCTGTGGAGCAGAAACTGGGAGGCAGCTGGTTAAACCAGCATTGCTGTCATCCCCTGCTGTCAGAGAGGCATGAAGAGCTCATGGGGAAGCTGAGCACTGGGTCTGACACTTACAAACTATGAATGAGGCTAGCTGCAACGTCTACAAGCATAAAACTTTCATTCACAGTTTCTAAATGTTCTGCTTCACAGAAGTCAGAAGCTTCCAGTAGTCCCTCAGGAGCTTACCTGCGATCAGAAAATAATTTTATCTAGCACAGAAGATTGCTGGACGTTACCATGATCAGGTTGGGCAACTTCCCAGAGACAGATAGCCCATTGAACAATATTACTGTTATGTTGGGTTTGCTTCTGTGCTATGTGGATGTATAATTCAAGACAGTGAGATGAAACTTAGCACACAGCATTCTAGCTACTTTATTCCTAGCTGAACAATTACAGTCAGCCAGTCATTTTATATCTATATATAGCACTTAATCCATATTGCAATAATTCATGTACCGTGTTATACTGCTGCACTGAGCCTCTGCCAGTTTCAGGTCAGTCACCTCTGTCAAGTCCCATAGGATATGAGGGCCTGTAAGACCTATTCAAAATCATTCTCCACCCTGGATGGCCATATATGATGTAGCTTCCATCACCAAATCAGGTGCCAGGGGAAGAGCCACTGATGTGGAGAAAGGCTGTTGAAAACAGTGTTCCTCCCTGCATCATAGCAGCTGCTGAACTTATGCTCTATTGTTTTCTAAATCTGCACTTGCAGTGGCTGCCTGGACAGCCTCTTATTTTAACTGAAATTACTTTCAATGACACTAAGCTGGGGGAGGGGACTTAGAGTTAAAGCAGCATATTTTATGCTTATGGAAGTGATAACGATGTTCAGAGAGCAGATTAACAGGGCTCTCATAAAGATGGCAGTGAAGGCAGAAGATAGAGTTTTCATTGCCATAAGGCATCAAGCAAACCCTTCTTTACTGCTATCACAATCTGCTGTTGTCTCTAACTATTTATGTTTATTTTTATGTATTTATTATGAGTTTGTCCCCTGCTGTCAAGGAGACAGGCTTCTGCTCCATACCTTTCAGGAATACATTAATCCTGGTGATCAGTTAATGTAGGCGGAGGGAACAGAGCAAGGGGAACACAAGCTGCAGCAGCCTAGTGCAGTGTAAATCCTGGGAACTAACTGAACCAGACAGACAAGCCAGATTCCAGGAACCATTCTTAGTCCTGACAGTTAAGAGCAATGAGAAAGCACAGAACCCAAAATTACTCTCCTAGGTAATAGCAGACTTTGTTTTTTTTCTCCAAATGAAAATGTAATTAATGCATCCAAAGCTGGGACTTTGCAACAATAAAATCCAAGTTGTTGCCGAGTTAATTCTCATTTCTGCTGTTGCCCCCAAAAAGCAGGTGTCATCATGGACTGCTGGCTGCCTTCTCTTATGCACAGGGGACAATGATTAGAACAGCATGAAAAGCCCGATGAAGCCACCAAGTGCTGGAATGTGGCAGTCTGCCTAACAGAAAAGCAGTGGGGGGAATAGTCTCTAGATGGGTGATATCACTGTAAATAAGCTTTAGATTAGCACAAAGAGAAATTAATCTGTTAAAACCTTACTTTTTTTCCTATTTTCTTGGATGCCAAATTTCCTGTAACTCCACTGGCTGTATGACTAGTCATGCCTGTTAACATTTTTCTCCCTGATGATGAACTGAAGTCAAGTTACGTTCATCTCACTCATTACAAACACAAAAGCACTGAAGGGAATCCTAGACTCTGAAATCTCCTATTCCTGGACAATATGACTTTTATCTTCTTCTAAGCCCTATGAATGCCTTAACTTTATAACATTTTTTAACAATGTGATAATTTAATCCTTGCCTTGCTGGTTTGTCATAGGGACATCAGTGATGAAATCAGCTGTTTTGGAAAATGAAGGGATCAAGTACACAAACAAGCTCTAGTAACTGCAATTGAAATGTCTCCCCCACTCCATACCTCCTCTCCACAGCCTCCATAGCAACCATGTTTGCAAAGGTTCTCAAAAATTCAATCTTCAGGGAGAAGTAATCCCCTAAAATCACAGTCAAAATCTGAAACAAGAAAACCAGTGAATTCCTGCACAAGGCACAAGAGGAAACATCACAAAACCTGAACTTCCAAGTCACACATCAATTCTAATTTTACAGCTGATAACCAGTTTTCACCATCAGTATAGCCTTGTGATGCTTTTAAAAACTAGAAGGGCGGGAGGACTTTTCAGTGCAGCCTCACTGAAACCTGTGTCTAGTGATAATTTCAAATAATTTATAACTCATAAAGCACTCACAGTAAGGCCAGCATCACAACATCTACTGATATTTATGAGTATGCGGAGCCCAGTTCTATTAATATGAATAATATGCAGATCATTAATGAGATAAAAGACTCTTTATTGTTCATTTTTCATTAAAAATACTAAGGGAGAGATTTGCAACCTACTGACATCTGGAATTATGGTTTGTGTTATCTGCAGATTTTGCTTCATTTGCACAGAATGGGTCAAATCGTAAGTGGTTTATGGTGCTCTTTAACATACAGCTATGGCATAAATAGGCTGAAAAGACAGATGCTAGGCAAGTCAGCAGTTTACCAATTTGACATTCACTGCATTTGCAAGGTTAACACAACTTCTGTCCTGAACAAAAAGAAATCAGGGGCTTCTGCGTTGCCACTGAACCAGATGAGTGCTGGTTTTGAAAGGAGAAAGGGCACAGCTGTCACACGGGAACCTGCATTATAGCAGAGAAAAGGCCCAAAGGATAAATATAAAATTCTCTGCTTTCCAAGGCAGTATTTATGCAAAATGTATGTATGAAAAAGTACTTACTGAACATTGTTTATTGCCTTTCATTTCAAGAAAAATGTAGTGGTTACAGAAAAGCAAGCTTCAAACTTGCTTTAAAAATAAAACATCAAGCCTAAATTAGTAAATCTGCAAGTGCTCTGGAATGTTCCCCTGAACCTAAATGTGCATTATAAGAGGTGTTTTATATAGAAGGTATGATATGAATTAACACAAGAAGTGATGAACCTGTTTTGGAGTAAGGTCCTTAGACCATGCAAAGAGGAGATGCATTTAAAACCAGGTCTATCTGTACCAGAAAAATAATAACAACAAATACCTCACTAAAGCAGCAGGCAAAGCCAATGTGAAGTCACACTTCCTGCATTTATCTTCTCTCTTTTTAATTTACAGCAGCAACACTTTGTCTTTATTTTGCTAGGTTGTCATTCCTGGTATTGTATATTGTCCAGTTCCTCTGCTGACATTTTGTTTTGGATGTCTCTAGATCCACACACAGTGGCAGCAGCACTACCCTCATGATATAGTGCTGCAACCCCTACAACTGTGTACCATTAGCACAAGATCATTTTAATGCTCTTGTAAACATCATCAGAGAGCCAGAAGACAGTTTGTGTTTGTTTTACTGTCACAGACTAAACTGCCTTATTCCAACCCTGTCCATCAAATTAAGTGTTGGACCGGGTACAAAGTACTCTAAAACTGCCAACTCCAGGCTAGCTTGAACTTTAATAAAAGCAGGCAACCACTTTCTAGTGCAGATACTGCAAGCTTATCTGTGGCAATTAGGTGTTTATTGATAAGGTACCCTTTCTCCATCATACAGAAGACTGCAATCCCCATATTGGAGACACAGCACTTTGCTCCAAAAGGCTTTGTTGCAGGTTTTATACTCCATATTGGCAGAACATTCAGGTAGCTCATTTTTCCCACATAGAGAAAATGTAGGTGTATAAAATATCAGATAAACTTCCTACATAAACCAGCTTACATTTTTATGTAAAACTAGTGAAAACATTTTGTCCAAAATCTTCCCCTCTGAAGTTGTTTTTGACCCAGAAAGAATGAGGAATCTTGGTAGAGTGTTGAAAGAGAGTTTTTTCTGTCCCAATCATTGGAAGGGACAGTATGATTTTTAGGAAAAAGTTATCCTTTTCTCTTGGAAAGACAAAATACTCAGTTCAACTCACCACAGTTATCTATAAAACACAAAACTGTCAACCAAAACATGGTTGCTGAGAGGGGTTTTCAGGCCTTAGCCAGGTGGGAGGAACAGGAGGCACACCGTGAACACATCTAGCCAGGGAGTAGGAAACACCAGGCCACAAAGCCACCAGACTGAAGTTTCTTCTGCAAAGTGTGGTAGTGGCCACAGAGTATCCAGGAGGATGTGCTGCAGTGGAGGTGTACCCTGATCTATACTTTTATCTCTGCCTTTAGGCACTGCTGTAGGAAGTTGAGAAGGAAGCTTCATCTGCCCAATCAAAGGCCAGGTATATATTAAAAATATTTTCTGGAAAGAACTGTAGTCACAGGGAGCAGGAAAGCACAGAGATAATTAATGCATTTTCTCGATGCTGAAAAACTGCCTGTGGCCAGTCTCCAGAAACAACGTGGGTAACGAGGAATTCTGAATGACTGCACACTCGAGCACATTTCTTTTAGCCTTCACTCTTGATCTTTTGTGTTCACTTTCTGTAAACAGCAAAGTGTTCAAAGCTAAGCTCCACTGCTCATGGAAAGCAAGATGTTAGCTTGCCTCTCAGCTGCAATCAAAATTTGAATTGTATGTTTAATAAATTGGGGTTGCGATGGTTAATTGCAAAAGCTAACAAAAGTACCTCCTAGGATTTGCATAGCAATCCTATACAGGAGGAGCTTAAAAGTAGAACCATCAAATATTCACAAGTGCATGTAACCTGTTCACTTGCATCCAGATGCTCTCTCCCGTACCATGCTGTGCAGGAGCTGCCACTAAAATCAGCACAATTCCCCACAGAAAATGTTACTCAACTTGAGTAAAGGTGACAGAATCAAACCCTTGAGGGGGGGGGACGAGAAAACCCAGTATTAGTTTGAATAATTAATGTATCTGAGAATATCCTAATCTTCTTATGAAGAGAGAGGCAAAATCTAAATACATTATTCATGATGAATTTTTCAGTCAGCTGTGTGTGAATTATCCTGGGAATATTTTGCTGGCTTTTAAAACTTCTCCCTTAAACCAGATAAATCTAGCTTGGGAAAAACATTCCCTTCAGTGGCCAGACACCTTTTCAAACTAGTCTGTCAGCCAAAGATAAATTTAAAACATTTTTTTAGTATTCATTTCTATTGTAGCAGTATCTAGGAATCCCAACAATATATTTGCATTATTGTAGCAGCATGTAGGGATCCCAATAATAGTTTCTCGTTATCTTCAGTGCTGTACAGACAAAGATGTGACTATAGAGCTGTCAGACTCAAAGTATAAATGTATCCTAACTACATGAGATTTTGTAAGCCTGAATCTACAACTCTGGAAAGAAGAACTAATGGTTGAGTAAGCGTACAATTATACATGTATACCTTCAAGACCATGTCCATGAAAAACAGTGTATTTTCAATGTCACAACTGCTGCATGAGGTGAGGCAGAATTGTTTCCTAGGACTCCTTCAGTAAGCCCTACTGCCAAAACCTGAGAAGCTCAAGGGAAGGATGCATCTATGAATAAACAAGATAGCTGGATTTCACTTCTTGAGCTCTAAAATCCCTTGAGCATAATAGACTTACTAAAACTTTTTTTTTTTTCCCAGATATTTGTACAGTTAAACTTACTGGAGTGGGAGAGGTTTAATACATGCATACATAAAGAAAGAAGCGTGCTCCGAAGTCATCACAGAAGACAGATACTGTCAGATTAGGCAACTTAAGTTTCTCCATCCTTTATTTCCCTTCACTTTTTGCTTTGCTATGACAGTTTACAGAAAATATTTGTCTCTAGCAGAATACAGAAGGGTAACATAGCAGATGCAGCAGATTCTCTTTCACTCTAATTCCACAAAAGGGCTATGAGATGGACTAGTGGGAATGGCCGGTGTTTAAAACTCTTACAAAAATACCCAACAGCAAAACCTTCATACCACAACACCACAAGAAAAGACAGAAAATGCACTAAGTCTGAAGAAGAGACAAACTGGAAAAAAATTCTCCTAGACTTGTAAGCCAATACAGAAGGCAGAAAAAGTGTGGATAAGAATTGCCATCACATTTCCATCACAGCTGGAAAATGGAAAACAACTATGTCAGATCTTATCTCAAACTTCAGTAAGAAACTGCTCTGTCTTTGCAGGAGGACCTTTTGAATCACATTTGTGATTCTTACTTCACTTATGCTTGGGCTGTTTTGCTTTAAATCCTGTGCTCATTCTTGGTTATTTTCTCTCTTAATTAAACCTTCATATCAGACTTTTATGAAGATAGTGGCAAAGCATATACCTTCATTCTCTCAAGGTTATCTTCTGAAATAGGATTGAATTCTTTAATGGAGGGAGAGGGTGGAGAATACTGCTTAATCTGTGGAAAAGTTGTAATTCCACAATCATTTCTAAGAATACAATACATTGTTGTATCATGTATCTGGACAATCCAATTAGCTCAATGTCTGGGAATTAAGCAGGCTGCTGATCACATTGAAGAACTGACCTATTTCAATGGAAAGCTGTTGTCTTTTCACAGCAGTCTCACTACAGCTTAGTAGCCAAGTCTGCAGAATCAGACTGAAATTAAGCATGGGCCCATCACTGCTTAAAGTAGGAACAGTAACTGGTTCTTGAAAAACACAGCTGTAACAAGCCTCAGCAATGTGCCACATAGTCTGCATAGGGCTTGTCAGCAGTGTGTAGCTTTTAAGCAGGGACAAAAAGAACATTAGAATTAATATTTCACACACATTTACGATGGCAAAAAGTCAATACTTGAAGTTTTGAAATCAACTGGCCCACGTAAATGTCTTCATCAGCAATGTGGATGCACGGGGCTGGGGACCCAGGCATGTGTGGAGAGCACATCTGTGTTGAAATTGAGACTCCAGTCCATCATGTATGGATCTGAAAATCTAGTCTAGATTAAGCATGTCTGTACCTCCTTACTGTTGGCTTTTGTTCCTGTGGAGACGTAAGGGGGAAGGGGCAGAAATGGCTATGCAATACCTGTTCGCTGACTGGTGTGCAACACAAAAGTCAATTTGGCCATGGGTATTCCCAGTAGCTGAATTCACAGATTTGTTTTCTAAACAAGTAATTAGCTAAATAGACTATGATCCATGAAATATTTAGAAAGTTTTTCCATTTCAGAGTTTGAAAGAAGTCCTGCTGGTTTGAAATTTTTCAGTAAATACCTACCTCAAAAGCAAATTTCCCTCTCCTTTCCCCCTCTTTTTTCACCCTTGAATGACATAAAGTGACTGAGTGTTATCACAGCTTAGGCATTGTGGTTTTGGAGAGGCATTTTTGTCCTGTAATTGGTTCACTTCACTCATCCTATCCCCGCTTCAGAGTGTTTCCAGATGCCACTGAGAGCAGGACTGTGCAGAGCTGCTTCCCCTCTGCCACCCGCTGTGAGTGCCTTTCCTGCTAGGGATGGTGCCAGGGCTCTGGGCTCCCTGGGGTGCCATGTACCTCCATGGCCACCTGCCTCAGCCATCAAAACTTAAAGAAGGGAGAAACAGAAAAACAAATGCTCTTGGGGAAAGTTTGTGGCTATGCTGGGAGGGCACTGTACTCGCCATCTCTCATAGAGGCACATCACTCTCCATACTTTCTTAGGTGTGGTTTATGATACTTAAAACATCAGCAGTTGCCTCCACAAGCTCTCCTGATGCTATTTAAACAGTAACATCACAAGTGGAAATTATAGAGAAGTACATCAGTCAACAAGAATTAGTTAAATGTTTGGTAAAGGGCAAATCCACAGTTTCAGAGTTGTGATTGTTTTTGTGGCCTTCACATTTTATTTTCTTTGAATTTTCACTCTTAAACTTTCTGTTCATCTCCCTCTAGGCAAGGTAATTACCGTATTCTACAGAAGACCTTTTTAAGTCTCAGAGTACTGCATGCTTTAAAAGAAAAACGGGAGGAAAATAAAAATTCAGAAGAGAGCAACAAAAGTGAGAGATGTTTGGAAAATTAGTCCTGTGGCAATATATTAAGAGGCCTAGTCATCAAGCTAAAGGTAATAAAAGAGATGTAACTGCCAGAAACATATAAGAAAGTTAATAAATAAAAATCAATATCAGTTTATTGTGTGGCATTCTTTGTAATAGGTCTTGAAGAGCTTTCTATAGGAGGTCACTCTCATTACATGAGGACAAAGACCAGAGGACAAAGACTAAACCAGGAGGAGTGGCTGATACACTGGAAGGCTGTGCTGCCATCCAGTGAGATCTAAACAGACTGGAGAGCTGGGCAAAGGCAAACCTAATGAAGTTCAACAAGGATAAGTGTAGAGTCCTACATCTGGAGAAGAACTGTACTGGTACAGGTCAGGGGTAGACCCACTGGAAAGCAGCCCCACGGAGAGGGACCTTGGCATCCTGGTGGACAATAAGTTATCCATGGGACAGCAATGTGCCCTTGTGGCCAGGAAGGCCAATGGTCTCCTGGGGTGCATAAAAAAGAGTGTGGCCAGCAGATCAAGGA
Organism: Actenoides lindsayi; assembly: GCA_025331215.1. Lineage (NCBI taxonomy): Eukaryota > Metazoa > Chordata > Aves > Coraciiformes > Alcedinidae > Actenoides > Actenoides lindsayi. Next base: position 13,404 of record WTSP01004226.1, read on the forward strand.
AGGTTCTCCTCCCCCTCTAATCTGCACTAGTGAGATCACATCTGGAGTATTGTGTTCAGTTCTGGTCTCCCCCCTTCAAGAGGGACAGGAAAATACCAGAGAGAGTCCAACAGAGAGCTACAAAGATGATTAAGGGACTAGAACATCTCTCTTATGAGGAAAGGCTGAGAGACCTGGGACTGTTTATCCTGGAAAAGATACTGAGAGGGGATCTTATTAATGTTTTCAAATATCTGAAGGGTGGGTGTCAAGTAGAAGGAGCCAGTCTCTTTTCAGTGGTGCCCTGTATAGGGCAAGAGGCAATGGTAACAAGGTGAAACACAGGAAGTCCCATCTCAACATGAGGAAAAACTTCTTCACTGTGAGAGTGACAGAGCACTGGAACAGGCTGCCCAGAGAGGTTGTGGAGTCTCCTTCTCTAGAGATGGACTTTCAAAACCCACCTGGATCTGTTCCTATGTGGCCTGCCCTAGGTATTCCTGTGCTGGCAGGTGGGTTAGACTCAATGATCTCCAGAGGTCCCTTCCAACCCCTACCATTCTATGATTATATTTTTCAAAAGTATTAAAAATATCATCTAGAGGTTCTATGCAGGTGATATATGTCCCCTAAAAGGACTTAATGTCTGAGATCTCCACAGCACTGTAGAAAGCTTTTATTAAAAATAAAAATTTTGTTAATTAAGAACAGTAATGTTTGGGGGTTTTTCTGGCAATGTTTTCTGCCTTTTGAGCCCATGCGCACACACACACATTTGTATCTAACACTCATTTATTAGGAAAGAGCTAGCAGCTGGATGAAAAACAATTAGGCAAGGAAACAAATTGGCTTCTGGCCTCATATGAGGCACCACAACTATTTCTATTCCTTAACTGTTGCAAGCAGAAGTCAGTCTAATTGCTCCTGTCCTTTGTGATTTTAAATATCTTAGAGCATAGGTGATCTCTCTTTTTCTCCATAAATGGTGGACTCTAATGTAAGGTTTTTGTAGGGAGAAGAATACCAGAGGATTAGTGGCTGTTTGGGTTCCTCATCAAGCCCTGATATTATTGTATGTTTAGAAGAACTATGAGGATTTAAAAAATAACACTCAGATTCACTAGCAAGAAAAAAAAGTTGGGACTGTAAAATGTGGTTTCCCTGTAATGCATGCTCACAAAAAGGTCCCCAAACCCTTTTTTTTTCATCCAGTGGAAACTGCTCAGTGCTTGAATCCTCTTGTGGAGCAGTAGGCAATAAAATTCTCACAGGTGGAGAATTACCTCTGCCATTCAGAGCAGTACAGCTTCTTATTTATGTCAGTTGGCCCTATCTCTGCTTTGAACAGTTCTTTTGATAGATAGTTCAGCAAATCAGCATGTTACCTCTTAAGTGATTTTATTCACACTAAGCCAGAGCAATACTGCAGGATGAAATCAAACCTGAGGGAAGCTGCCTGATCCAGCCAGGCACGGCTGGCTCCCGTGTTGTTCTGCTGCTGCCAGCCATCATCGCAGAGCCTCATGTGATCAATGCCACACCCCAACAAATCACAGCCTTTGTCGTCTTAATAAAAAGTGGCACACTTCAGAAATTATGACTTTAGAAGGAAATTCATACAGCAACCAATGAATGCTGGCCACTGAAAATAAAATCCTATTACAACCAGTGGCTAATTAACGCAGTGCCCACACACTACAGACTTGAAGGAAGTGTTATAATTAGATAATCAGTATTTACTGAAGTGGGTGGTAGCTGTAACAGGCTTCAGTCCTGACAGTAGCCATGCTGTCCTGTATGTTGTGTGAATATATAGGAAGGTTTGAGCTCTTTGTAAGCTTTCGATCATTTTGGAATTTGTCTTAGGCTGAACTTATCTTCTCTGCCTTCTGTTTTGCTTTCCTCCTCAAGTTCTTTGATTAAACTGAGCCACTTTTCCTCCAGCTGAAATCAATGGGAGTTTCACCTTTGATATCATGAGGCCCTGGCACTGCCAATATAAAGGAATTAGCCTTTTCTGATGAGAGTATTTAGCTGTTAATGGGTATAAAACAAGGGAAAGGCAAAGGTCATGGAAACAAGGACTTGTATCTCCCATACAAAGATTAGATAAAGCAGAACAGGAAGGGAGAATGAGCAGACACTGATAAATGCCAACACTACAAAGTCATTAGGTAAGGCTAGATGATGAGTGGGAAACAGATAGGCTCTAAGATCAAGCAAAAACATTTCAGGTTAGCACCTCCAGAAGAGGTGCTATGTGTTGATGGACTCTGGTAGTGATGGGGCTGCTGCTGCCCAAACTTGGATCCTCTGTATCTTCTGGGAGTGGAGAGACTGCCTACATCTTTGAAACCAGTCCTTTAGTGCTACAATATCCACAGACCCTATACTTATGCTTATACAACTGCCCTATGTACAGTATTTTCATAACTACAGGCAGCTCTGTTTTCAACTCCTCACGGGTCCAGCCCAGCTGCATAACACACAGTTTCCATCCTAGAGTTTGTGTTTGCCACTGGGGTCCCCCTGTTCATCTGATCATTTTGCAGATGTGTCCAAGAAGTGGAAGCAGCCCTCAGAAGGGCACCCTTGCATTAGCATACTGTCTGCATCCCCATTCTATCACCACAGTTCCTGACACGAAGATGTCCAAAAGGAGAAACATGATTTACAGAATGGAAAAAGATTTTTTTTTATTGATAAACAATGAGTCATTCATATTCCCGCAGAGACAGAGGCAAATCACAGCAGCAGTAGAAAGGAACATAAATGCCAGTGAAGGGGCTTTGGAGGGGACTGTAACATGTATGTTTGAGCATCCAAACATGACCCTTTCAGGTAGTTCCCTGACTACCAAGGATTTGAGGTCCGAACCCTTGAGCTCATATTGAAACAAAACCAGGAAGCAAGCACAGCTGTGAAAGCAAAGAACGGTGTAGCACAGAATGCATTTCATTTGTAGCAATGAAGCTTGGTTTCATATTATATTGAGACTTTATGATTTCCTGGTATGTGTTTTCTGATATATTTTGTAAGAAAATGATGATACTTTTGCAAGTAGATATCTCACATTCTTGCTATGCATTTGGACATTTATTGGGGAGTGTAGTCCCTTTTGGGGGATATTAATTGTCATAGGTGGATACAGATCAGTGAGGTATAAGACCATTTATTTGTTTGATAGCCTGTAAAAGCGTCAAGTCAATTTTTCTTAGTATTTTAATGCTGAGAGACACAAAGTGCAGAAGACACAAGGAAAAGGGAGAGGAAGCAGTACAAGAAAAATTTGAGATAGGGAATATAGAGGGTATCTTCCCACCCTTAAAGTGACCCCAGCTGGTGAGGACCCCAATAGAGTGCTTTGGTCCAGACATCGTCTCTGTTTGGAATGCAAAACAGACCTGTGTGTGCCTGCACTTTAATCTGCCGCTCACAATACAGGGTTGGGGGGGAACAAACCAAAAAACCCCTACTAAATAGTAGAAGCATTTACTTAGAGGTTTCTCAGACTAATCTTCACTTTGCACGATGACAGATCCCCCTGTAACAACAGTGTAGAGATTTGCTTGGCTGACTTATTGATTATTGAAAACAGTGCTTTACTGCTGACTTTCCCAGAAGACTGTGCAGCATGTTTGATTTTAACTCTCCCTTGATATTAGCCAGTACAAATATTCATTTCTGAGAATTTAAGCTTATTAGGCACGTATCTACAAAAGAATAATTGTTCATGTGAGACTAAAGTAACTGGGGATTTTGTCAGATGAGATCCAATAGGAAAATTAATGTCATAAGCTGTTTGTCTCCATATGCCATCAAGCAAAATGAGCTTAAAATATATGCATATTTTAGCCTGGGACCGTTTAGACAATATATTCTCCATGGAACAAGGTCTACTTCCTGCAAAGATAGATATATATGCATACACACACATATATATTTTAATATGTACAGATATTCTTACATCCATATGCAGTTGGATCACTTACATGACATGCAGATGTGTAAGTATTTATAGAATCAAGTCTTAAACATACCATGGATTCATAAAACTGCCATGCTATGCCAGTGATTAAACTAACAGTTACAAATCTGGTTTTTTACAGTGAAAAAGCAAATAAAATTAATTGCAGGCTTTTTTTATACACTTGTTCTGCCTAATTCTTCAAGCTAACAGTGCCTTAGCTATAGGGAGAAGGTCAGGGTGCAGCACGGTCTGAATGGGTGGCAGGGGGCAGCAGGGCAGGAGCCTCCCACCATGGCCCAGTCCCACTGCCCCAAAATCAGCAAGCGGAGCTGGGCTAGACACTGTGACCACAGCCATGGGGATAGAGCAGCTCGGAGGCAAAGTTAGGGATCAGGATTAACAAAAGACTTGGGCAGGCATGGACAGAGCTGCAGCATAGCTCATATGAAGGGACCAGGGGTGAGGGCTGGAGCTGAGATGCAGCTGGAGCCCATGGAGGTGTTCCTGCCCCAACAAGGTTTTCCTGCAGCCCTTTCTAACACAGCTCTGCCCCTGGGCTCAGGCAGGGTTACTCTGCTGCACCCTATGTCACTGGTCTTGGGAACACATCTCAAAATCCTTTTGAGTTCTGCGGTTTGTTCAAGACTCTGTCACAAAATCCCAACATTTTGTATATTTTAGAAGGCACTTTTTTCCTTGATATCTTAAACCCCCCCCCAGTGATTATGAACAATAGTTCATGTTTTGGGTGATCATAAACAGCATTTTCCTTTCTATTTTTTTTCTGAGCTGAGGTGATTTCCAGTGTGCTTTTTGCCTGGCTTTTAGAAGAGGCCTTTAAAATCTTCAACTCTTGTATTATTTTTAACTCCAAATAGTGAACAGTATTGAAATGCTGCCATAAAATACCAGTCCCCTAAGGAGACAGACATGATTACAATATTAATATTCCATGTAGCAACAAATGTATGAAGTGGTAACTCATTGCTCTGGGAAGAAATAGACTCTGATGATTAAAGAAACGTTATCTGGGAGCAAGGCTGCTGTTCCCACCTCTGTGAGTGACTTGACATGTGGCATGCAACAAATCACTTAAGGGTGGGATTTGCAAAAGTTGTGGGAATGAGTGGAGACCACAAGTGTGAAATTAGGCAACCCTCCCTCCCATCCTCCTAGTGTATTCAGTAACAAGAATGACCATAAATGTCCTGCATCTGATATTCGTGTTCACACTAGCTATGAAAATCATAACATAATGCCTCATGCAGAAATACATTTTAAAAATCTTTCTTCTTGAGAACAGGCCTCACGAACAACCATATAGCCTGTTTCAGGAATGATGGGGTTTTGAGTACAGATGTCTTACTTTTTGTCCTTCTTGACTCTTTGTCTTGTATCTATTCCTCCCATTCTTGGTACCATCCTATATAAGCATTCATCAATCCCTTATCATAGTCTTAGAGATATTTACTAACAGGGTTTTTGACCCTGCTCTGACAGTTTGCTGTTGTGCAGTCAGTGAAAGCATATCTCCCCTCTCTCACTCCACAGCAGTATTATTACCTGCTCCCACTTTTCCACCCTGGCTTTTACCTTTTCGACTGCTATCAGGCTCCTGCAAACCACCCTGAGATCAGACAAACTCTGATGCATCTCTTCTTAGCACTACACTGCTCATAACCAAGCCTCTAACCTGCTGACAGTGCCATCTATAAGCAATGTGGATGACACGTGACGCAGAGGGAGAACCACTGAGGCACTGCTTATCTTTTAGCAATCTTCTAATAAGCATGTTTCAAAAGGCTTGAGATTCAAAAATCAGAGGATCTAAAAACCTGTACCACCCCTCAGTGGAGAGATATTTGTGCATAACAGCCCTCCATCTCCTATCTCAATTAGTAGCCAACATGTAGCCAGGAATATCTCACATCAGGCTTCCAAATTTGGTGCCCACAAAGGGAATTTCTAAACTGAAATCCCTAGAAGCTATTACAATGAAGGAACGATCCTTCTTTTTGTCTGTCCTTTGACATGTATTTATGAAATATATATGAAATGTTTTCCAAAATGGGTATAAGCCAGCATCCAGGAAGCCTCTGATAAGGCTTTGAGTTGTATAGTCACACACTTTGCAGAAAGGAGGTCTATCTATGTGGTTTTGCTTGCTACATTTCTAGAATGACAATTTAAAATCCTAAAAGATTAAAGACACTTGAAAAGGACCACCATCTCCTAACAAAGTGGTATCTTAGCTAACAATACTTACATTTTCTTTCAAAGCTGGGAGTGTTTTTCTTTTGACGTCGGAGCTTCCCACCACTTCTGCCATGCTAACTAGTAGTTTCCTCTGTTGTGAAGAGAGTGAATTCACCTGTTCTCCATGGTCATAGTGCCTGGGGAAAGTCACATAGGTCCAAAGTACAGCAAGACATATTTGGATTGGGTAACAGTGGGAAAACTGTTCTAACAGTAGAGCTTGTAGTCACTGCAGTAGAAATTCATGAGACCGTGGACCCTCTTTTGCTGGAGATTTTGGACAACTGGGTAAAAATTTGTCAAGAATTGTGTAAGTATGACTGGGAGGGAACAGATTAAGGACAGATTAAGATGAATGTCATAGTGTGTATTAGGCCAAAATAGGAGAGCGGTTTGCCTTCTTGGCCAACCCCAGAAGAAAAGCAATATTCTTGTGCTACACACTACTGCACTGAACTCAGCTGTGAAAGCTGTCATAACAACATTTATCTAACTGTGCACACAAAATGCACACTGGTTACCGTAACCATTGTATGACTAAATGTGTGTTTACCTACAGACATTACTTGCCTAGCCTTGCATTTTTCTGCAGGCATTGACTGATATGTACAATTACAGTGGCTCCATGCATAATTCAATGCACAAAGACTGGGCCAGGTTCATAATTTTTTTCCAATGAAGCATCAATCTTCTCCTTAGAAAGAGAAAAAACAGGGAAAGACTGGTTAATGAAAATAGCAAGCAAGCAAGCTAGCACCACTAGCCCAAGTGTTTCAATTATAATTCATTCCATTTCAGCTGCAACATTTGAAATGTATCATGAGCATCACACACCAGTGCATATATTCCTGTGCCAGCTGAAAGTGGATCATACAGCAATATGTCATATACAACAGCCACTACCTGGATTTTGAGCCTCCATAAAGACATAACAATTTCACCAAATTCTGTGCAGTTAATCTAGATTTACTTTGGCAGAAAAGTAAAGGACTGTACTGCAGAGATGTCTGTTTCACTCAGAAGTCATTTAGTGAGAATTTCTCTAGAGAAAGAAAGGTTTGGATAAAAACAACCTAGAAATCTAAAGAATAAAAGTGCATTGGAAAAAAAAAGAGCAACCCATCATAACCAAGCAAGAGGTTTTCAATGACTAATGCCACAACTTGACAGTAGTCATGATTTTACCAGGAAGCTCGGGAGTGTATCTGGATGAGAGGCTTGACTCACAAATAAAGTGATGTCACATTCATAGGCCAAGATGTACAGCCTGAATTTATTCATGCTGAGTGCCAAAAAGAATAGGCATTTCCTACTGAGCCGTCAAAACCAGGTCTGCTTATTGCAAATGGAAAACATTCACTATTAATATTTGAATTACAGATTTTTATAATCTTTCTTTAAATTAATTTAATATGCATCTGGATTGCCCAATCATGCCATATTGTGGAGTCTTGAATGGCTGTTTCACTGGCTCGCCCTTCCCATGATGCTTCTGAAAAAGTAATTTTTTGTCCTTATTTAAATGGGAAGCTTTCTAGAAAATGAGGATCTTATTCTCAAATAATTGTTCCTGGATGGTTTTTTTGAAATTACAGAATCTCAGCTGAAAGTTATCATCAGTCTTCTCCAGAGATGATGCATAATCAGATTAAAAGAAAAAGAACACAGATCAGGGTAAATCACCCTTCCCAGTATTATTAGATTTATCACTTAATGCAGAAGCAAACCATTTTTCATCTCCCGATTCCCTAAATAAGAACTCTATAACTAGCCATAACTCTGCCTATCCTTATATTTTGTATATTTTCAAACTGTCTTTTTGGAATTGATCAAAATACTCATCTGTTATGAACCAGGACAAATTTCACATTGTCCAGCAATATATCATTCCTATCCTGCCTTAGAGACACTCAGGCACTGATATGCCTCTTTGAAAGAAGAAAGAAGCAGGAAGGGAGACAGACCCTCAGCAGAGGTGATCTGAGCTGCAGACAGAAAGGGCTGACCTGAAATAATATCAGCCCCACCCAACACCTCATAGAATTTTTGCTTCTCAATGAAGCTGTAAGCATCATATTAGGCTGATGGCAACAGACTGTTTGTACACGTAGCGATGCAGAAATTTTCTGCTATGTGCACTGGGTTTAGTGTTGAGTTGTTCGAAGTGTGGTATCATATCTTGACCCTTGGCAGCGTGAACAGCAGTGATCCTACAGAGCTTGCTATTGGTAATCTCCTTGTTGTTGCAAATGCCAACAGAAGCTCTTCTGCTTGTACAATTTGGTCCTGAGGCAGCCAGGCTCTTCAAGCCATCTTTAAAGGCTGTACTTACAGGAGTGCTTGGCTGAATGGCTGTTATCAGGACTCATGACCCCTTCATCAACCTTCATCCAGCTGAACTTGTTGGCTGATTATTGGAGGAATGCAGACCTGAGGAGATGGGTAATGCAACATTTTAGAGGCCTTCAGTTCTACATTTGAACTGGCAATTTTATTTTTCCCCAAGCAATACTATCTAACTGGCAAGACTTACTTCAACAGCATGCATGTATTTTCCAGTTAGCAAGAATTAAGCTTCTGTTTACATGTCAGAATGGGAACTACATATGTGTGCACTTGAGAGCAATGGTGAGAACATATGTGTGTGTCTGTGTTATGTATTATTTATCAGCCATGTTAACCATACATCATCAATATACTGAATGCATCAGAATTCCCAGCCATATTCCAACTGGTTTTCACAGTTGACAATTTTAGAGGCTAAATTCTCGTCTCCATAAAGACTTTCTAGAAGGACTCATGGGTTGCAGAGTCTTTAGTACTGTGTTCACCTCTCATTGTCTTGTTGTGACATGAACAGAAATTTTAAACGCAGACTTTTGTTTTATCAGCTCTATCAAGAAGCAGTTTTGAAAATGGAAGACAGTTATTTTAAGGCATATTGTGGTTTTTAAAGAGCATCCAGTGATGACAGCACAACAAATACCTATTAGAAATTGATATCCTGTGGCTATTATTCACCTACACATCCTAACCTTTACCCCAGTCAAGATTCAAGTAGCCATTTTTTGTTCCCAGAGGTAAGAGAGGGCAGATACCAGCAACAGTTGACTGAGAGATACTGAGGACTGAGGAAGCTCAGGGGTAGGAGTCCAGCACACTCACACTAGGTATTTTCTCACAGCAGGGCTGGGAAATGGAGGTTGCTAACACGGTAGTGGAGAATGTGTGAGGGAACAAAGTTTGCATATGAAGAGTGTCAAACAGACATACCATATGATTCTAAGGGTGCAAATAAAACTAAGAGCTACACTTTCTTACTATACATCATGGCATCACAATTCTTGTGCAAACATACATGTACATATGTTATCAGGAGGAGTCAGCATGGATTCACTGAGGGGAAATCATGCTTGACTAATCTGATAGCCTTCTGTGATGATGTGACTAGCTGGCAGATGAGGGGAGAGCAGTGGATGTTGTCTGCCTTGACTTCAGCAAGGCTTTTGATACTGTCTTCTATAACATTGTCATAAGTAAGCTTAGAAAGTATGGATTAGATAAGAGGACAATGAGGTGGATTGAGAACTTGGTGAGCAACAGACCTCAGAGGGCTGTGATCAGCAGTGCAGAGCCTAGCTGGAGGCCTGTAGCTAGTGGTGTTCCTCAGGGGTCAGTACTGGGTCCAGTCTTGTTCAACATATTCAGGGACCTGGACAAACAGATAGAGCATACCCTCACCAAGTTTGCTGATACAAAACTTGGAGGACTGTCTGATACACTAGAAGGCTGGGCTGCCATTCAGCAAGACCTGGACAGACTGGAGAGTTGGGTGGAGGGAAATCTAATGAAGTTCAATGAGGTCAACTGTAGAGTCCTGTACCTAGGGAGGAATAACGCCATGCACCATTAGGGGTTAGGGTTTGACCTGATGGAAAGCAACTCTTCACAGAAGGACCTGGGAGTCCTGGTGGACAATAGATTAACCATGAGCCAGCAGTGTGCTCTTGTGGCCAAAAGGCCAGTGGTCTCCTGGGGTGCATTGAGTGTGACCAGCAGGTCAAAGGAAGTTCTCCTCCCGTCTGCTCTGCCCTAGTGAGGCCATATCTGGAGTATTGCATCCAGTTCTGGTCTCCGCAATTCAAGAGAGACAGGGAACTACAGGACGGAGCCCAGTGTAGAGCTACAAAGATGATCTGGGGACTGGAGCATCTCTCTGATGAGGAAAGACTGAGAGACCTGGGCTGTTTAGTCTGGAGAAGACTGAGAGGGGACCTTATCAATGCTTATAAGTATCTAAAGGGCAGATATCAAGAGGATGAGGCCAGTCTGTTTTCACTGATGCCCAACGACAGGCCAAGGGGCAACAGGCACAAACTGGAACACAGGAAGTTCCACCAAAAAATAAGGGAAAACTTCTTTACTGTGATGGTGACTGAGCACTGGAACAGGCTGCCCAGAGACATTGTGGAGTGTCCTCCTCTGGAGACTCTCAAAATCTACTTGGCACGTTCCTATGCAACCTGATCCAGTTGAACCTGATTTATCAGGGCAGCTGGACTAGATGATCTCCAGAGATCCCCTCCAACCCCTACCATTCTGTGATCCTGTGATGTATAATTACTATATATACTTGCAGTTGCACCCACACACATATACACAGCTAATCTCAACATCCATAATCAACTGCTAGCAGGGGGAAAGGAGCAAAAAAATAATTCCACTTATGACTAAAACTGTTTAAACCCTCAAGTAGAAATTCTCATTAGCATACAATACTCCTTATTTTCTGCATAGCTCTACTGAATATTTAAATCCAAAAATTATCCACATAATTTCTTACATACATCCCCCACAGGCTGAGCCTGGATCCACCATATGAGGCACTTTCCTGAAGCTTGAAAGATGCTAAATCTTCTTTTCTGGCCCCTCTGCGATGACTTCTGAATGGATTCTCTAAGCTCCTTATACTAAAAGGTGATCATAGTGCAAGGCCAGAAGTTCCCAAGTTCCATTCAAAGGGTGGACACGTGCTGAGCCTACCCAGTCAGTGGTAAACACTGATAGATTTCAGCCTCTTGTACAAAAAGGCCTTTGTATACTTTGTACCAGGAGGGAGAAAAAAGACAGATATTTTTAAATGAATGGTCTGAACCTTTCCTTTTGTGACTGATTGAAATGAGAGTTATGAGGGCTGGATTCAGCCTTTTATTATGAGACACTCAGGTTCTGCAGTATATTTTTTCCTGCCTTTAATTTAGATCTGTGAAAAAAAAAAATGGCATGAAATACAAATAAATGACAAAGCACTGAAAAAAATAGGTAATTTGTCTGCAAAACTAGATATAATCCTCAAAACAGCAAAACAGAGAAAAATGCATCAAAATGTATTAGAGGTGACAAGCCATATATTACACAGGCTATTTATGCAACTGTTGATCACATATCAGTACCAGTGAGTCACAGAAGCCTAACATTAAATGTAAGAGGCATCGCAGAGATTAATATTAATTAAAATAACAATTACTGCTAAGTACAGCATTCTGCTAGATACACTGACAGATAAAAGATCAGTGAGGTGTTCACAATAATGAGCAAAACAGACGTTTCCACTGTGGAGTATATATATATACACACACATATGTATATATTGCTAGTAGGAAAGAGCTTTGGAAATACATAAATCTCCATTAATACATCATTTTAAATGCTACAATAATCTTCCTCATTTCAAAATCTCTCTACTGGGACTGTAAGCATATTTAACAACCTCATAGCTCTTGCCTTATGCAGACACTGTAGGTTTAACAGCCAGTGTTCAGCCTTTGGATGTACCCAGTTCATTTGGGTTTTCATTCACTGTGTTTCATCTTAATTTCATCCGGTTTCAATCACCCCTGAATACCTATTGTCAGGGCAAAGTAAGGCTGAGTTGGGCAGTGTCAGGGTAGTGGGACAGCCTGGGGCAGGGGCCTCCCCCAGCATCCGTGGCCGCCACACCCAGAGGTGACCAGCAGAGACAGGCTGGGGATGATCATGGGGCAGGGCGCCTCTGAGGCCAAATCAGGGAGGTGAGGGTGGGATCAGCAAAGGAGATTAATAAGGACTTCAGCATAGCTCAGGCAGGGCTCTGCATGAGGGCTGGAGCTGAAATGCATCTTCCAAGCTGAGGGATGAGTCTTCCTGCAGTTCCTTCTGTTCATGCCACTGCTTTCCCAGCAGTGAGACCCCAAATTGCATGGTGGCCCGTTGTCAGAGGTGGCCTCATGCACAGCAGCGCAATCACCAGATTTGGAGGGGACATGGCAGAGCCTGTCCATGTCATCAGGGCACCTAATGTTTCCTGCTTGGATTGTCCAGATCTCAAGTTTTACCTGGACAACAAAAAACACAAAGTATGGTAAAATAGGACTGATGGGTGTGGCTCCCAATCTCAATTTCAGAGGACCACTGAAGAAAAAAGCAATGACACAAATTTAACAGTTTTCTTTGCAATGCCCCCTATCATCTTTTAATGAAGCACCATTTGCTTTAGACAGAGATTTACAACATTGTATCCTCTCCACCTTTAAATGCATATGTAGGATACTGGCATCCTCGCACTGATTCTGCACTGGATTCCTACTGATATACCTGAACATGAGGTGAGTCAGCCCCTCTGCTAACCACTTTTATCTGAAAAACATTGAATGTGCTTCTGTGCAGGCTAGAATCTTGGGCCTGACTGGAGTAACTCTGCTGCAATGACTGGAAGCCTGCAGAAAAGCTATGTAGATAGGAAAAGAGCAAGTGCTGCATGTGCTGCTTTCATCACCAAGGATGTGAAATAATGTAATTCTTAATGAGAGTTTGATGGGATTTTTATGTATCTTGAGTTTTGTGATTAGACCACCACAGTTTGCCACCTGATGATATGTGTAGCAGGGCTGTAGATCAGAGCACAGACCTGGTGGGGAATGTACATGCAGTCCCCTGTGCCACAAGGCATCTCAGAGAGGTCCATGGAATCACCTGGACTGAGACAAAGAGATTGTGAAAAAGCATCACTATCCCCTGTCACCCAAAGACAGGCCATCCACTTGACCTATGAAATTTCAGATCAACATAGTTATTTTTTGAGTAATTATGGTATTGTTTGCTGATGTGGCATTCATTTCCCATTACAAGATTTTTGCCCTGATAAGTTAGAGGTACTCTGGTCTATCTTGGAGCTCAAAGGGTTGTACCCTTTCTGGATAACATTTGTAGCCAGAAGAGAAAAAGGTCATTCATAATTATTTTTCTGGTAAACTGGCTTAGCTACTCATTTGATTTATCACATGTCCTTTCTGACACAACATGAAATAATAAGAAAGTTAGATTGTCTTTAGGGAAAACAGGCATCCAGCTTGCAGAATACATCAGTTTCAATAACACACTTCAGAGGAATCCAGCTCCTTTCAATATATTTGGGGATTTGATCACCAGTTTGGGTTGAGCTGCTTACAAAATAGAAGAAACCTCTTTGTGTGTTATAACCGGATGCCATTTGCAGAGCCTGTGACATATGGTCCTTCAGACGTGGAGATAATCACAGAGGATAATTCTTGAGAGCCTGTTAGGATTCCAGAGTAGCTGTCTCTGCTATGTGGTGCTGGCTGATGTCTAAATATGATTAATTTACTCACTTTATTTTCAAAAACACAGCTGAAAGACTTTTAAAAGGAGTAGCATGAAAGCAAGAAAGTATCAACCCTAACTACTCAATCAAAGTGAGAAATATATTCCTGATTCCATCCAACTTCAAGGCAAATTAATGAACTAAATAGAAATCTGCAGCTGAAACTCACTGATATGAGAATAATCTAATTTTCCACAATGAATGCAAGGAGGATTTCAAAGGAGCCTACACAAGCTTTTGTTCAATACAGGTCAAAGGCAGGCAGTCTTTAACACACACACACACACACACACACACACACACACACACACACCCACCCACACCCCCCCAACAAAAAAAAAAAAAAAAAAAACACAACACAAACAAAAAGAAAACACAAAAAAAAAAAAAC
>WTSP01004231.1:0-47500 GCA_025331215.1 Actenoides lindsayi
AAAATTGCAATCGCAAATATCTCTTGTTTTACTCCCCACAAATATGTTTGATTCAAAAAAGATCAGTTCATAGTTCTGTGTAAAAAGGATCAAATAAACCTATTGTTTAGAATTATCTTTTGTTAAGTTGTAGCAACTTTGGTAGCAACAGTGACATATGTATATGAGGAGGGAGGCAAAAAGAAATATCTATATACATCTTCCCCATGAAAGTCTGCAGAACATGCACAGAGACTATGAGACTATGCACTACTGAGAAGATATCTACAACTACGCAAACATCTATTTGACAATTTATGACAAAACTTTACCGAAATTACTGACTTAATTAGAAATGATTGACAATTAGTATTTTCACCAGTTAACAGTTACATTTTCCTCTTTTAGACTCACTTGTTTGTTCATTGAGATAAGTGCAGAAGTAACTACTTTGTCAAGTACAAGGGATGACCAGGATGTTTCCACAGAGGTGCTTATAAGCAAGATCCATAAAGACCTGCATAATATTTACACTTAATACTGTCCAAAAGAAAATCAAAGTTAGATTTCGAGTGTTACCAGCTGTGTTCATTGTGTTACAACTAAAGGATTGACAAGAACTATTCACATGTATCATATCAGATGGAAGCATTTTATTTTTCATCCATGAAGCTGAATAAATAGAGGAAGCTGAAAGCGATTATTCACTGCAGAGCTGGCATGCATGTTACTGGGCATTGACTAGTTAGCACTGCTGATTTTTGCTATGCAAAAATTTAAATGGTGTTCAAAATAATGCTAGCTCACTTTCACGGTGTCTTATTTGAAAGATAAGTACAGGACATGATATATCAGTTTTTGTTTACTTTGACTTTTATAAGTAAGGAAATTGAAGATCTATTAATAATTTTGAAGCCTGTGTGATATACTCCAGAGCAGAGGAGGAAGAAGAGGAAATGAAACTATTATTATGACCAGCACACAGAACCAGAGATGAGGACAATCAAGTACTGGTATTTGGTAGGATCCCTTGGGTTGTACTATACACTAGTAAAGAAGAACTTCCATTGGAAGGACAAGTATATTTTCCTGAGTTAATTTCATTATTTTTTTCCTTTCAAGTTTTTGGTGGTAGAAGATCATAACTGTATCTGACTAGAAAGAAGATTCTTGCACAACTTACTTAACATCAAACTACTTGTTGAAACCACTGACCTGGAAGGAACGTTTGTGGTGTCTGAAAAAGATTAACCTGCTACAGTTTTAGGAAGGACAAGTTGTTAATAAAACTGTCTATGTAGGCTGGTGTAATAATGTGGCTCTTCTTTCAGTCCTGATCAGCAGGACTAACTCATCCAAAGGAGAACAAAAAAACTTTAAAGCTGATTATTTTCCTGAAATTCCTCCCTTCATTGTGAGGATTTGAAGTGTCCTGTGCATAATTAGGAATACAATTTAATAGGGAAGTTTCCTGAGTGAAAGCAGGACCTGGGTCACTTTTCAACTAAAATAACATTCTTCCCTTTATAAAGAGGCACTGACCACAGGTACTCAGCTCGGGGCTGAAATCCTGTTAATAGCTTTCACAGTTACCCCACATAAGACTTTTGACCAGAGGTTCTGGCCTAAGCAAACAGTGGCAGCATGTATGCCCTCTTGTTTAGCACAAAAGTGACAAGATCTAAATAGAATTAATATTTTCAGCAAAGGAGAAGAAGAATCACTCAAAAACTCTCTTAAAAGGGAACTGCTGCAGGGGAAAATCCGTCAGCCTTGATGAACTAGGCTGTTTACCACCCTGAATAACGTGACATGCATTTCTTCACTGTGTCTAACTGAAAAGCAATGTTCACATGCATACATGTATTACCTGTAAATGGCAAATAAGCTAATGTAAATCAGTTCATGGAAATTAGAGAGCTATGCTGACTTATACCAACTGAAGATTTGATTGTGTCTGTATCTATCTACACAACCATTTGCAAAAGAAATGTTCCCCTTTTGTAGTTTCTATTGTTCATATTTTATATTTACATTCTACAAATTAAATTCATGTACACTGTTTAGAACATTATGCAATCATATGATTTTTTATGTATACATATATATTCAATTTCTGATAATGACTTTAGCTAAAATCATGTAGACGGCTTCATTGTTCTTTTTGTTGACTATATTCCGTTTTAAAATTCATTAAGGCTCCACTAATGTTACAAATAGAATATCATAATCTTCCTTTAAAAAGAAGTGAAAGTGGTAACCCTTCCACCTCCCATTGTGCCCAGTGCCAAAAGGCAGACCTTTTTCGAGGACCTCTGGAGTTTCACTATCAGCATTTGACCTGTGTTAAATATTCTCATTACAGTTGCTTCAAATGAATACAAAAGCTTTATTTAATCCAAACCCAGGGGAAATGAAATACACTAGGCACAAGATGAAAGACTCGCTACCACTGTGCTATTTGAATGCACTGCATGTTCTTAACATGGGCCATAAAAGAAACCTGGTTTAATATATCAAACTGTGGAACATTCAAAATAGAATCTAGTAGCAAAATAAATGTAATAAACCTGATGACACAAAAAAGGGAAACAGAAACATGTATTTTCTTTCAACAGAATTTTTGACAGGCATAGGTACTGGCTGGTGGCAATGTTTTTCAAAAATATTTAGTTTTCTTCTGGCATTATTACCAATTATATTAATTAACCTATGCAAGATTTTACTGCAATTTAAATGTAGCAGGGTTCTAATCTATCATTTATAACTTTATAATATTAAATTAGTTCTACTTACTATATAGCTATTTTGTTCAAGAAACTGGTAAAAGAAGGAGACCAATTAAATTAGTATTATCCTATTATATACAGGACACAAAATTTAGAATACTATTTGGAAATCTAACAATTGTATTAAACATAGATATTAACCAATACATATAATAAAATATAAAAAAAATCATTTGTTTATTATGGACTTACAAACATCTGTTCAGGATGGTGAAAAAGTATGTATCCTCTCACAGAAATCTGGGGGGTTTTATATTCCTTTTAAGTTTTATAGTAATTTTTTCCATAGGTAAAGAAGATCTTAAACCTCTGTCCGATCCCTTGCAGCAAGAAAAACCTTCAACTTCCACTATTTGAGCATAAGCTACTTCTGTTCTACTTAGGGTAAAGTGTCAGGGAACGCATGAATTTTATTTAAATTCATGACAGTCTGTATACGTCAAATACTACAGGCATGTCTGAACAATGCAACAGACTGCTGTGTTACAGATGCATGATGCCATTCTAAATGACTGCCATGAAAACATAATAATTACTTCAGAAACCACTGCATGTAGCTAGGCAGCTTCTTGTTCAGGATTTAACTTCTTTGTAACTCAGGACTTGTGCATTATTCGTCAGGCAAAACAGAAAAACACAGGATAGTACCAGTGATTCCAGGAGTGTCAGAGGGATGATGCAGGGGCTCCCTAGAATGGGCCCAGTAGCCCTAGACGAACGCTCTTAGATATTTTTTTTTAAATCCTAGTTCAGGCTCATTTACATCTCTTGACATCTAAACAGTTTGTAAATCTGGCCCAAAAGGTTTAAATTTAGATGCTTAAAGTTGGCATCAAGTTACCCGACTGCTGAAATAAGCAAGAAGCCCATTCACAATACATATCAGATAAAACACTGCAAATCTTTTTTCCATCACTTCTGCATTACATGCTATTAAAACACACATTGTCAACAACCTGACTGGCATTCCTGACAGAATGAAAGTCAACTGTAGCACTCTTTGCTGGATTTGAAACAATCATGGAATCACAGCCACTCATCTTGAATGCTTACCATAAAAAAAAAGAAAGCTGCTGTCAGAAGAAGGTAGGCTGGAGAATGTTTACAGTTTGTACTACATTTGTAGTACATTGCATTTAGGACCAGACAACTAACATTCAAATGCAAGCTGTGATAGAAAAGCCAAAAGACACATATTTTTTTGTATCACAGGAAGTGTTTCACCACATAGATTTTTCATTACTGAGAATAGAAAATACAGTGGCAGCTGCCTAAATAAAATAACTCAGAGTGTAATTGATTTATAATTTCATCATTTGAAGAAAAAGATAGTACATATAAAAGGAATTGCTGAAGCAAAAGATACAAGCTAATGGCCTTAGAGATATTAAGACATCTTGCAATTACATTACATATTGTCTTCCTATGCAACCCTGTTTTCTAATCTTAACAAAATACATTGTTTTCACTGTTTCAAATTCTCCCCTCACCAGTATTTTGGGATCATTTACAAAAACAGGCAATCCTAAACTTTGTGTTGGTAACCAAACATGTATGTACCAAATGTACTAAAATATTTCCTTATACATTTTTCTTCTTATGACAAAGAAATCAGAGATAACCTTTCAGATAGGTCTGGAAAATTTGCCTCTGAGTTTTATATATGCCATCAAATCAAAATAAGAACCAAAACTTGTTTTTATCATTCAGTCAAGTTTATCAAGAATGGGATTTCAAAAGCAGCAAATGGCCTCCAAGTTTTTTCGTAGGTTAATGTGCTCTTAACTGACAGAAAAATTAGTTAAGAATAATTTGCCATATACATTTGAATTGCAACAGCCCAAGACATCTTCTAATCTATTACACAGTTTATCAAAATTGATATATTTTATTGGCCTAGCCATACCAAATCTTGCTGGGTATTAGCAAGATGTAAAAGCAAAAAACCACAGTAGTTTAACAAGCTGGAGTGCCTGAAATCTTGAGCCTCTACATGTTCCTTCTATGTATTGGTGAGAATAACAAAAGAAAGAAAAAAGCAGGTGTTCAGAGGTAGCAAAAAAATACAATAATGGTCTTGCCCGTCAATTAGTCTAGCGGAGTCTGTTTTACAGACAGAAGTACAATCCACCACTTGAATTTCTCCAACAATAATACTACAAGGATGGTTCTTTGTGGAAAGCCCATGGGGACTGAAAAAAGAAGGTAGGGTGTGGACTCTGCTCCCAAATAAATATAGTGGGA
This sequence comes from Actenoides lindsayi, assembly GCA_025331215.1. Taxonomy (NCBI): domain Eukaryota; kingdom Metazoa; phylum Chordata; class Aves; order Coraciiformes; family Alcedinidae; genus Actenoides; species Actenoides lindsayi. Next base: position 5,013 of record WTSP01004231.1, read on the forward strand.
GTAATGTCTAAATGGTACAACTCAGCACCTACTGAATAAAGTGCATACATGAAGTAAATTAATAAAATTTTGCAGGCACAGTCACTGTTTTATCATTATACAATAATTATTTGGAATATTTCCATCTATCAATAAAGCCATCTGTCCCACCCAATACAAATGGACTACAACCCATCTGGCTTATTTTTTCCTATTGATTACTCTGCTGAATGAGTTAGCAAAACCACTTAAAAAATCATCTTATTACATGACACTGTCATGAAAAGATGTGAAGTAAAGAAAAACACAAGATGAGACTTAATTGAAAAACTGTCAGCTCTTCTTCCAGAAAGTTTTAGCAATGGTACAAGCTTTTTTTTTTTTTCTCCCTACTTAAAAGGAAAAAAAAAATTAAAAAAAAATTCTAAATGCTAACTCTTGGATTAGGCAGAAACTGTTCTACCACACAATTGTTACTACTTCTGAGTAGGTATGTTAGACAAGCTCCCTAAATGCATCTCCTCAAGAGTGTCAAAAAGTCCCATAGTGTGTCTGGGAATCACAAAGAAACTGTGGAAGGAGCTTAAGTTAAAAATAGGGTGGGAGAAGCTGCCGATGGCTGGCACTTGTATTTGTTAATTCCAATTATTTTTCCTAGGTTTTGGCTTTGATTAGTTGTTTGCATAATTGTATTTATGCTATTTTTGCAGTCTCTGTTTTTAATTTTTAACTACTGCTTCCCTCAACTAGATTTTATTTTCTACAACTGTAGCCTGTTCTTTCTTTTGATTTTAACCACTGCTTCCCTTAACTATTTTTTAATTTCTCCAACAACCAGTGCTTAACAACAATGTAGCCTTATGTATCTACAGAACTTAAATTCTTACCTCAGCACCCTCACTCCAGATCTCAGTTTCTATATTATCCTTTTAGTTTGAACAAAGGAAATCTCTCTTGCATATATTAAAAATGTTTATCCAAAGATCTTTATGTCAGCTCAGTGATTTAGGGCTGGTTTTTTGAGTGAGACCTCAGTGGGGCTGCTTTCTTATCCTTCCCTCCCCACTTTTTTTTTTTCTTTCTATTACAACCTTCCATCCATTAGATTTCTGTGTCATTTGTCACTTCAAATGGCTTTTCCAATGGCACTGCAACTCAAAGGGACATAGAAAGGAAGAAGGGATAGGGACAGTGGCTGGATTCCAGCTCTAAGGACACAACCCTTGATGGCTGTGGGTAACTAGAGTTCAGCAATGCTGGAGGTTATACTAAAGAGGTGAGGCTGTAGGAAATGGTGCTGGCAGCACAGATACTGAGCTGCCATCTGGAGCAAGGGAAATCAGGATGACAGTTGTGGAAAGGAGTTGTGTAGGAAGCAAGGAATGATGCTGGAATAAGGAAAGGGCCAGAGGCTGGGTGACTGAAACAAGTTAGAAGTTGCTAGGGGTCCAGCCTGCTTACTGTTACTATTTTCTCCCTCTCCTACAATTCCCTCCCATCCTTGATGCTCACTAGAGCCACTCCTCTGGTTATCGGTGAAATAATTTGGTTATTCTGAAACATAATTTATCTTTCTTTTCATAATTCAGGAATTTCCTAAAAGACAATTATTACTGTCAATATGACAAGAAGTCTTCTAAAGTCCAGGTATGTGAGCCTGACCCTGTGGCCTTATCTCAAAGAAAGCTTTTATCAACTCTCTGCCCACATCCTGCTCTTAGAAGCAAACCTTTTGTGTTATATAAACATATCCAGAGAACAATTCTCACACTTATCTTTATATTATGTTAGGTCCAGCTTATTTGTGTCCCAAACAATTTATACAATCCCTTTCGTGCTTTACAGACTACAGACATCAAAGATGTAAAATGATTCAACTGAAGTTACTGAACAGTATTATTTATGTAGAGGATATTTATCAGACATCACTAGAACACTAATAATTTTTGGTGCTTTAAAAAAAACCTTTGGCAGTTCTGATGCATATGATTTAGTCACTGTGTTAAACATGAACACCTCAATCTTAATATGCCCTCATTTTGCTATCAAATACAGAACATTCAACAAACAGAAATATCGTCCAAAACCTGTCTGTAAAACATAATTAGTTCTATGGTTTATGTTTAGTTTCATGTTAGGTTTATGTTTAGGTTTGTTTATGCACAGTTTACATGAAACTAGTTCTGAACTGCATTGTTTTGTTAGCACAAACTCCTCTTTCCATAGATGACAGAAGCAGAACAATTTAAATTGAGACACCATCTGTTCTTATTAAGTAATCTCTAGTTTCCTATCGATTTAGGCCTTTGGTCACTGCGTGAAATACAGTTCAAGAATAATAAAATACTTTTGAATTGGCTGACTTAGTTTACTTCAAGAAAACAGACCATTATTTCATGTCATGGTATCTGACAGAATTGTCTGTAGTAGAATTGGGACACCAAAAAAAAACCCCAAACCACAGAAATTATGGATATGGTACTTAGACTCTTAAATACAGATACCTTTGGAGTAAACCAACTGTGCTCTGGCTTCGCAGTATCTAACAGCACCCAAGAGGCTGCTCCCAAGAAAATTTTAAGAGGCGTAAAAAACTACATTTCCTGTTTTTACTGATTCTATGGAGTAAACAAAGAAGTACAACAGTAGCGCAGTTTATGACTAATTTTACAAAGTTCTTGTAAATTTCAAACTTTACTGTTTTTCTTACTCTGAGAGTAAAGGAACAATACTCCTAATACCATGCCAGCTAGCGCTTCTCCTCCAATACAAAATCTGTATTTCGATTAACAGGACAGTTGTATTTTCAGGGCAGGACAATTCCTCCCTTTGGTTCCTTGTAACAGAAGTGTTTGATACATATTTTTCTCTGCTTTGCTGTGTACACAAACCCTTACTTATCAAAATGTATGCATAGCCTGAGGAAAAATTCAATTCCTCTGTCTGAACCTCCTATTGACAAAATTATAGGGAAATAGGAATGTCTGGCTGCTAGTAACATCTCACTCCCACTGATATTTTAATTTTTTCCAAAGCATTTTTAGATAGTGTTGTGGAACATATAACTTCATCTGGTAATATTTTTTTTTCTCTCTTTCTGACACTGTTGTTAATGAAAATGATCTGATAAGCACATATTGATGGATGTACATCCTCTAGGAATGCTTGGTGCTCCTCTAGGATGTTTTCTCTTAAAAAACTGTTTGACAGCTAATTCTTCATAGAAGTATGTGTAGGTTGGTTTTTTTTAAGCTATTGCTTGACCAAGCAAAAAATGGCATGGTCCAGATATTAGTAATAGCCCAAAAGCAAGAAACCTATTGATATTTTTCATGCAGATAAGAAAGGATTGTCCAGTCACCTCAGTAAGTAGAAGACATAAAGGACTTGATAAAGAGTGGCTGGTATGTATAATAACTACAGAAGACTTAAAAGAGTCTATCCAGAAAAATGAAAAGTTTGAAAGAACTGTCAAACACCACCACTCTGCCTTCAAATCATATAATTTACAAGTAAAAAAAGCACATAAGCTTTGTGCTCATGGTACGTTACTAGCCACTCACATAATAAGAAAAAAAAAATTAAATTAAAAAAACAGAATTGAATTCAGATTCAGTATACTTGGTCTTGGAGGAGTGGCAGACACTATTTAAGAGGGTCCTTTATTAATAGATGAAGGTGGAATGTGCAAGCATCTAAGTAAAGTCTATATCTTTACTCAGAAAGACAAGTGCCTAGTGCAGAGAATGAAAGTGAAAGCAAATACAAAGAAAGTTTCAGATGTGTTTTTCCTTCTTCTATGGCAATATTAACATATGCTATGCTTCCAAGCAAGGCATTTTCCTGAGAAATCATAATAATTAAATTATATTAAATTACACATCAGTTATGCCGTTACTACTTTTTTTTTACTCATTTACAGAGAAGCTATGTTTTATTTACAAGACTTGTGGCCATTACCTTTCAAATGCTTATACAGTGTTCCATGGCTATTTCAGAAAAGTGGTGCAAACATAACAGAAAGAATTACGTAATCATTATACATTACTGTGCAAATTGCTATCCTGTTAGAGATACACTAGGATCAACCATTAGACAGGAACACACTGATCTGGTCTTAAAAGTTCAGCTGAATAATAAGCAATAATAAGCAGTAAACTGCTAAACTCAGGTGTCCTGACAATATTGTGTGTAAGTGTGGAAAATCCTTCACAAAACAACTCACAAAACGTTGAAGTAAAATACCTAGTTCTTATTATTTAAGAATATATGGTCAGAAGTAATTCAAATAAGGTATTGTTCACATTTTTGTTGCAGGAACTTACTGCTCTTTAGGAGTTCTTTAACGTATTGCTTTGAGGAATTAAGTGAAAGTTAGAGATGAATACAACTATTAATCTTCATTCTCAATTCAGCAAAATCATTTATGATTCAGAACACAACAGCTTAAGAAAACCTTGTAAAGTATCAGCTTATGTACATCTGAAATGTACTAAGAAAATTCTGATATTACTACAAGACTTGAAGGGAAAAAAAAAAGATAACCCAGAAAGAAGAAAATGGATATTGTAGCTACCTTTCTACATTCTCTTAATTTCTTCTGCCATATAGAGTGAGCAATAGGAATATACTTGCTGTCAGTTACATAGCAGTTGGCTGTGATGACATGATGGAGTGCAGTCTCCTGGCTCATAGCTTGAAGAACTCGCTCAACATGACGGAGGGAAACTATGGCCTCAGGCTGTATGCCACCACTAACAAGCTGCATTGTACAGGGTACTAGAGCAATCTGTCCAGCACAGTAGAGCACATCTCCAACCTAGAAGAAAATAAAAATAAGTCAGTAAAATTCTGGGAGTGTATAGAAGGCAAGGGAAGCACCTTTTTCCAGGTAGTTTCTTTTAACAGCACTGTTCTTTGCCATCATTTGTCAGAAACGGAGTGAACATGACAGTCTGAAGATAATTTTTGGTGGGGATTTAACTACAATAGAGAAACATAGCACTTCAATAAACTTTAACTTAACGGTTAATACACATATGTACGTGTCAGCTCAAAACAATAGTATCCGATGTTACTGACTCTTACAACTGCTGGATCACACTGATGCACCAACATATTTAACTATGCTCTTGCTTTCTTTTTTTGAAGCAATGATGCACACTTTCCTTGGTTCAGTACTTTTTTTTTTTTAACTTCTAAATCTTCAGTTAAGCTTTATTTTACATAAGAATATAGAAGAAAGTGTAAGTATCTATCTGTAAAGTCTTTAGCAAACTAATTTAAAAATACTATAAAAATAATACTTGCAGAACACCTGAAGACTGTATATTAAAAAAGTCATGATAATCCACAAGCAGATAAAAGGAAATTGCAGATTGAATATAAAATGCAAGAGAGTGCTACTTGACCAAAAAGATAGGTTCCCCTTTTGAAAATAGAATTAAATGGGTGTCCAGATATACCATCAATGTGTTTTTTAAGTTGAGCTGCAATGCGGTTACTTTGGGCTGATTTTCCAAAGTCTTCCTGGCAACACACTGAAGACCTACTTTTTTTAAACTGCAGCCAGCTAAGGAAACATTTCTTCTTACTATTCAGACATCTCAAAGATTTATTATAAAATCTTAATGTAAATATAAGAACTTTTCATCCTCTTATGCTGCACTTCTCTAGAAAGTCTGTACATTTCCTGATCAGTGAAGCAGTAAATTTTATTCAGTATCAAAAGAAAATTAAGTATAGAAGTGGGAAGTAAGGTGGGCGTAAGCAGCTTTGAAGTCAGCACAGGAAGCATTTTTCTAGGAGTAAAGAGAGGGAAAATGGACTGTGCAAAAAATCTTTAGGAAGAATTTTGCAGAAGTTACTGTATAAACTGTAAAAATTCCACAGAATTAAGAATAATTAAAAAAGAAATCTGTGTCCTAGAAGACATGGCAATCAAACCATGAGACAGACCCATATGCAACTCCAAATCTGTCCTCATAACTGTCTGTGTCTCACAAAAGACTCACACATGTAACTATTGGAAGAGTATCTTACACAATTTGGCATACAAGTTCTATGATTAGCAGCTGACGAGAGGAAGGAGGTAGAGAGGAAACATAATATATCAACTGACATCCTACCAATAATATAAACTGTTTAAAATACCTGAATTATTGTTTTGAGAATGCTATATATAGCCTTGAATTTGGAAAAAAAATGCAATTAGTATTTTGTTTTGTAGGAACAAATGGTCTTTTTTTTTTTTTTTTTTTGTACTATTTTAGAATATGTGCCATTAAGCAGGGGAGTCCAGCCAGCTACCAAGTGGCATACTGACAAGATGAGAAACAAATTCAGGAAGATATGATTCAGAGGGGCATAGGTTTGTTTTTAAAGCAAGCCATTTATTTTCACCTCTGCAAAGTGAAATCCATGCATTGGTCAAAAACTGCAATAGAGGTAGTTTATACTTCTACAGAAAAAAAAAAAAAAATCACACTGGCAATATTTCTTCCTTTTTTCCTGTTGGGCTGCTGGTTTTCCATGCATCACCCATGCTAATTATTAGGTAGACAGAAGAGCTGTTCAACCAGTTCACTTCTCCTATTCTTGAACAGATTGTTTGAGACATAATATGAATACTAATTAACGATAAAATATCTGTCACTGTTTTGAAATACAGACCAAGATAGCACTTTCTTAAAGTATCCTGGATGGTTCTGGTACAATTAGCTCCACTGGTCATAAGCAAGGTCAGAAAAAAATCTCTGAAGGATTTGAGCAAAATTGGCACCGCTTTTGGCTGAGATTCAGTGGGAATTTTGCAGAGTTCTTTAAAAATAATTTAAAAAAAAATCCCTCTGTTCATAACATACTTGTTTGTATCTTAAGATGGAATTAATAGAAAAACAGTGTTCCTAACATGTCACCATGTTATGGAAGGGTGGGTGCAATGGGGAAAGAGGGGAAAATAGTCAAGACACATCCACCTGTTTGCAGCAACTGTATTTCAGGGGGACATAATTTAGGATAAAGGAAGGAGGAGGGACGTTCCTATTCTCTTTCCCAGTGACTTGGTCATGAAAAGCAAGCATAAATGAACATTCAGCAGGGACAAAGAAGCAAACCAGTACAAACACTGTTTTAGCAGATTTCAAGAGGTTGTCTCTAGAATGTCTGAAGCATTACACAGAAAAATGTTAGCATAAAAAGCACTGAAAACAGGGAAGGCATCATAATATCTTGTTCACAGTACTGAAATCTTAACAGGAGATGTCACAATGTATGGTGTCAGTCCTTGTGTTGTGAAAGTGTTCTGCAAAACCCTGCTAGAACCTTGCAACAGTTTATGTTTTCGGAGCATCTACAAGGGTAACAGAAGAGCTTTCAGGCTATAGATGCACAGTATATCAAGTCTAGAGGACTCACATATCCAGTAAACTCAGCACAGAAACAAAACTACAATTTAATGGATGTGTATTTATACACTGAATGTCTTAGCTTACACTGATGATTTAATTTGCACTGCAGCCCCTACAAATATTTCCAGTGGCAAAATTTCATTAAAGATTTGACAAACCAAAAATAAAAAAATCTTGTACTGCTGAGATGCTCACTTGTACCAATTTACTTTCAATATAGCTCCACAGTAGTAAGCAGTTTATAAATGGGGCCTCATGCAATTCCACATTTCTTCCCTTTTCATTTTTATTTGTATCACTGCAAGTTAAATGAAAAGTGAGTCTTAATAAGCTAACATAATAGTTTAGCAGCTGTTTTGCTCAGCACAACTGCAAATAACCACGGAAATTCAGTGGACAATCAGAATCCCAACGTATGCAATCCATACTCTAACACATAGGAATGTTAAGCTCTTATTGAAGAATTACTACTTTTCATAGTGTACCTGTGCTGCAGGAATTATGTATAATATAGAGCTAGATCACAGCTAATACAGAGGAAAGACAGTATAGTACCAAACTATTATTATATTTCACTTTTTTTTTCCTGGGTTTTGTTGTTGTTGGGTTTGGGGTTTTTTTGTATTTTCTTGGGTTTTTTTCTTTAGGAAAGCAGAAGGAAAAGCATCTACGGTACCATGGAAAGGAAAAGTCAGAAGAACACTTGGTGCCACTTGGAACAGTTCTATGCCATGCAAAAGTTTTAAACATTATTATAAGCTACCAAAAGGACACAACATATCTCCCACAAAAAAAAAAAAAAAAAGAAATAACGAGAAAAACGGACTTAATTGGACATAAGGACTAACTTGAGCTGATAATTAGCAAGGGAAAGCTGTAGTTACTGCAATTTAGAAAGAAATAGAAGTAACAGGATACCTATAGTTATGCACCGAGTTGTTTGTTTGCTTCTTTTTTTTAATTAAAGGCCAACAGCAACTATGTAAATTTTATGAAACTTTTCCTGCTGTTATTATTATAACTTGCTAGGGATTAACGGGCATAATACAAAAACTGCAAGGAACTTCTAAGGGAGGGATTTCAACCATTCACCCACAAGTATTTTGGCCTATATGAATGAATGTGTGTTTCTTGGAAAGTACAAAGCCAATATGCAATCAGCCAAATCGTTGTTACAAATGCAGAGTGGTGTCTGAGTGACTGCTGCCCTTTAACAGGTCAGGGTGCACAAAGGATTCGGTGACCCCCTGACCTAACAGTGAAATAACCCACCATTATGTTCAGTCAATGTAAATAAGAACAACTGACAACATGCTAATAGGCTGCCTCTGGTCAGCCATGTGTACCTCTGACCTTAATGAAGACCTAAATCAATTAATACTCCAGGCAATAAAGACCTCTGGCTGATTAAGTTAGATGGAAATCATCTTTTCTAACAGGATTAAAGCTGTAAGGTGGTGAACTTTTTATTTAATATATGATAATCCTTTCTTCCTAGGGCCTTCTTATTTTAGCTAATGAGGGTAAAATTGCTTTTTGCAATATGAAATCTTTTATTCAGCTACCTGGTGTGAATAAAATTTTAAAGGTACCATTCAGACAACAGCAACCGAAAAACTTGGAATTCACACTATGAACACAAATTGTATCTGACTAACATGGCTCTACTACAGCACAACCTTCAACATAATTCAATATAATTTCTTGAACTCTTACAAATTTGTAGCCTAAAATAGTTGAGTTGATCATATATAGTTTAGTTTAATACAGACTTTCTTTTCAGAAAACATGTATAGTTATCAGTAGCTAAAAGATGAAGGATATATTGATAAATGAAAAATGAAAAAAATGTTACGATTATCTTTGACTAAAAAAAGATACTTATAAGAGTCCACATATAATTTAGTAAAATGCTTGCATACCATAATCAAAGTTCCAGAACTTCCCTTAAAGTATTTTTTCCTACTTAGGTCAAAAAAGTATAATTAAACAATAGCATATTAATACTCTCCAACTGAAATAGCTGCAACATTTCCACAATTTTCAGAGATTTATAACTCAGTTTTCAAATGCTGTGACTCCAGTTTGCTAATCCTCATTTTGGGATGGAAGTTCATATGTTTCAAAATGTATTTGCTCACCTAAGCTACAACACTACAAAACACTCACATTTTTGCATTGCTCTTTGCTATTAAAGTTTTGTGCATTTCCTAATTGGAAATTATACCAAAGAGAAGTATCATGTCATGCAGTATGCACACACAGAGCAACACAAAAACTGGCAGTTCTTTCAAAAGGCTACTAACTCGACAATACATCTGAAGAAGTCACAATATTGTTATGAATACTAAATCAACTTCAAAACACCACCTCCAAATACCTCCTGTTCATACTCTGTGCTGCCCAACTGTAAACACCTCTGCCTCTAAAAATCAAGTAATCCAAATTGAGCCTTTAGACTGTGCTGGATTTACAGCAGGCATCCTCATATTCCTGAAGGTTTGGAGCACCTTTAAGTTTAACAAAATGCTATATGCAAAGACATGAGAGGGACGATCGGGTCAGAAAGCTTAAGAGGTGGTGAGATCAAAGTCTCAGTTTGAAAAGCATTTCAAAAAAATTATTCTATCCTATTGCAGAAAATTGTAATACATATTTTTTTCAACGCGTTAGTTATATTTAAGTCTTCATAAATGCCAAATCAATTTTATTCTGGTCTACAACTGATGGAAATAACGCACCCTTCTGATTTACAGAAGACAAAGATTGAGAAACTCGTATTTCACAAAAAAACCCACCCCAAAAGCTGTCATTCACATTCTAAAGGAGTATAAGACACAAAACAAAAATAAACCTAGCTTTTAAAGTCAGCATCTGTAGTTAAAAACATCTAGGAAATGTTCCAGTAAAGCAGATGAAAAAGGCTTGCCATCTAATATATCCATGTGGACATGACAGCTACTCTGAAGTCTTCTCCAGGGCTTTCATTTTGGTCCACTTGGAATCTCAAACACACAGAGAGGAAATGAAGAAAATAGAGGTAAAATATTCTGAACTTACTATGCATATTTTGGCCCATGTCCTGTACTGGCACACAGGGTACATACTGTTCCTTTATGAAAGATTACAGTAGACAGTTCAAAGGCTTAATTGCCATAGAGGATAAACTGTTCTCCACATCCTAAAAGATGTTTTTTCTAAATAGAAAAAGAGAAGCCTCCCTACTTGAAAACAAGCAAGCTAACAAGAGTATTATCTTTGATGCATTTCTTCCTTGGGACAGTGGAATTCTAATCTTCATGACTATTAATCTGTCACCTTTTACAAAGCCTACCATTTCCTCTCAAGCTTTGAAAAAAATCACAAGTTTTCACACAACCACATTAGTAAAATCTGCCAACTGTGAAAAACTGCAGAACACTCAGCTTTATGAGCATACCTTGTCTAAAAGATGGAGTAAAACCTCCAAACTGATTATGATTTATTAATTTTGTATTCATATCACTTTGAATAAAGATGCCAAACAAAACAAATGAAAGAAAAGAACTAAAAACAGTCTATTCCATAGCAATTGAGGTTGGGATGGGGAATGGGAGACTTAATCGAATCAATATTTACCAAGAAAAATAAAGGCATATTCAGGGTCTGGAAAAACAAGGTAGAAAAGATTAGTGTCTAAAAGTGTAAAGCGGAGCAAATGACTCAATGTGGACATGGACTACTGAGCAATGGATACCACCTTTTTAGAAAGTGCGTATTATGTCCACCAGAGTTAACTGTGTTTTTAAATTAATTATATATGCACAGATAAAGGAGGATAATGGTTGTAATTCATCTGGATTCTTAAAATATCTGATATAGCATATTTAGAAATTATTTTTAACTCTCCTAATTATAAATGCTGTTAACTAGCTGATAGTCTGTAAGGAGAGAGTAATGAAAATGCCAGTGTACTGAAGTGGGGTGCCGCAGGGATTGGTATTAGGCCTGATTTTGTTTAACATCTTCATTAAGTCAATGGAAGAAGGGATTAACAGCATGGTAATGAAACCCACAGAGGATACTAAATCAGAATGTGTACCAGTAGAAATAACAAAAATGAACACAGATTGGTTTGAAATAAAGGCAGGAAATAAGAAAATGAGACTTAACTTAGCAGAAATGAAAATTCATGCCAGAACATATGGCAAAAATATTTTGAAATACAGATATTTGTAACAAGGGAGAAAACTTCACTGAAGAAGTACTAAACAGTTTATATTAAATCACAAGTGCTCTTTGCTAGGAGCAAGTTCAGTATAAGACAAAAGAAGATACAGTCTCTGTTCTCATGAAGCAGGTGAATTCATCACATCTACCAAATACTTGTTCCAGGACAAATGACACCCACTCTCAGCAAATGAAAGTGAATTTTTTTCAAATGTTGGAAACTGGTACCATACTCTTTAGGAAAGGAGTTCCATATTTCAAAAGGAATGCTGCAAAAGATCAGGTGATACCAACATTTCAGATTATTATTCAGAGGTGATGAAGTACTTTTTTCCAGAAGCTCTTACATTTCATCATTAACACTGATTTTCAGTTCACAGGCTAGCATAGCTGCATTCAAAAAAAAAAGATGTAAGAATTCAAAAAATACTTTTTTTCCCCACTCTCTTTAAATGGAAAATGTTTAAACCTGACATGAAGTTACATAAGCATTCATTTGGGGTTCCCACACAGTTCATTTGTAGTTTCGCTATTTATGACTATTATTCTACATTTATTCTGATAAGGATAGCTTTATAATACATCAGCATTCTTTCTTTGTCAGTTCTGTATTTAAAAAAAAAAATTATATATAAACTAGCGTGTTCACATTTCCTCCTTGATTTCTACAGTTTCCTCTATGTTTGCAGTTCTAGTGGACTGGAAAGCATATATAGAAAGAGAGAGGTTATGAGGTAATTCTATTCACACACCCAATATCTCAAGGAAGACTAAAACAAAAGATAAAGTGATGTGATACCCTTATATACTTATATGTGCCTGCATTACAGACTTTGTATATTTAAGGATAAAAGTAGAGACAATCTACTTAGAAAGGAATCTTGTAATATCCTTTCCACAGTAACTGGAGTTTCTACTGAGATTGTCCACTTACAGTAAGCTAAATAATGAGTTAGACTATCAGCAGCAATGTGATAAAGCAGTCCAAGGCTGCACAATAAAAATTTCTAGGCTGAAGCTTTTTACTAGTAATAGGGGTGCTACTGCTTAAGGCTGTTATGGAATACAGCATCCAAGGAGAATGAAGATTGCAGTCATAAAAGCCGATGAAGAGTGAGTTGGGGTTTTTTCCACTCCTACCTGTCTTTACAATCCTGCCTCATGCCAACTGTCGAATGGGTTAGTGTGATTATAAACAGAAGAGGGACAGCCAGGCAGAGAAAATACTCTGTATTGAAAGGTGAAAGCTGTTCATCACACAACAGTAATTCACAGTGTACAAAACACATTAACACCGTGACATTCTATTCTTACAGAAAATATTTTGTTCCCAGCCATCACTTGGCTTAATTTTCTTATTCAAAATATGCTTTTCATGAATGTCACTGGCTACTTTAAGGTAACTGGACTGTAACAATATTATAATTATATTCTGTGCTGCAATATATATTCATTCGAGTAGGGAGTTAGAAGCTTGCATTATATATTTTCTTTTTTTTTCTGTGTGCTTTTGGTCTATTTTGGAAGTTCACTTTATTGTTTTCTTGTAATAGTTATTTTCACAGAATTCTCTAGACAGTTTAAAAGGATAAAAGTGTTCTGCCAACCAACTTGCAATCATGTTTCTATCCATCTTAACCCCACAGAGTGAGGTCAAGAACCACTCTTGCAAACTTACTATGTGCCTTGCCTTTTTTGTTTGCATTATTAATAAAAGTAGTTACTTTGGCTAGTAAAAACTAATTGCAGAATCAAGTCCTCTGATATAAAAATGGGTACAAAGCAAAGCACTGAAACTAGAAAGGTGTAAATAAGAAGAAGATATGGTAAGAATGCAGTAAAAAAATAATCCAGCAATTAGGTTATTCAGCTGTGATACAGCCAAGATTCAGGTTCAAACCCCTTCTTTGGTAATTCTCTTTTGCCTGGTAATGGCAGTGTTGTTCTGGCAATAGGCAGCCCAGAAAGCACATCTCTCAGTGTCTCCTACTGGAACTGTTCTAATTTGTTTAAATGAAGTCCTGTTCTCGGTACAAGATTCTGTTCTGTTTCTTGATGAATATTTTAATCAGCATTCTAGATGTTAACAGAGGATGTAAAGATCCCTCTCTGTGACAAAAAGTAAAGATCTGAAAAAGCTTTACAATTAATTCTAAATCAAAATGCATACACTCCTGATTACGATTTCTACCTTGATAATCCAATATTATCCAAAAAGAAATGACCTACTGAAATTCCAAGTTTCCCAAACACCTATGATACAGTCATTGTTATCTTCTAGCTTTTTGAAATACTAAGCATTTGGCAATATGAAAGATACTTAGCATAGAGTAAGCCTTACACCGCAGAACATTTAGACCAATGACCCTGCATGCATACAATTTTTGAAATATTTAGGCTACTTCAAAAGAAGTGAGATGATAAACCATAAATCACATGGGGAAGGTAGATGTAATTACATTTTTTAAAATAAAATCAAAATACTTATGAAACCCTAAAGTGAACATGCAATGTGATCAAGAAGTTATCTTTGAAGTATAATGGTTAAAATTTACTTAGGCTCAAAAATGATGAATTACAAATATCAATGACATTACGATCTGAAAATCTTTGAACTTTTTATTTGAATGTTATAAATAACCAATAGAGTACCTCTTCAAAAACAGAGACTTTATCAAAATTTACAAATTATGCTGAGAACAGTTTAAGTATATAATTTTGCTTTTTGAGCTCAGGAAAATTATAGGTGCTTTGCTGAAAATACGAACTTCTATGACAATATGATGTCTAGCATTTTGCTTGTTTGGACCACAGAAAGATCTTCTAATTATCAGCTAAAAAGTGCACAGCATTTGAAATGTATGCAAAAATGCAAAGACTTCCAATGACAGAAACTTGTCTCGTATAAATTTTACATTCTATTTACATGACATATAATACTGAAGTTGCACTACTTGACTGTTCATCTATCAGTTTTAAGTAATGCTTTAGGGTTTTGTGAAAATATATTTTTGTTGTTGAAAAAGTGTGGTCTAAATTCAAGCAGCAAGAATTATTTGTTACGAAGTCCAGTGAAGTACAGTTAACACACAGCACCTTTCATTGTGTGTTAGTTTGTATTTGGCAATATAACTGTTCACAGAATTTATTTCTGAACACCAGGGTTTTGGCCATTCAGGCCTGAAGGAGTTAAATCTTGTAGCTCCTCAATAAAAAACAATTACATGTTTTTGCAGAAAAATATCACAAGCTGATAGTGAATAATTAAATGTTCAAACCAAAGAGAAATGAGCTATTTTTGTGATCTATGTTTTGGACTTCTAATAACTAGTCTGATTCTTCAGAATAAAAGCTGTGTTAGAATCAGGATGGGCACTAATATGGAAATGAAGAAGGGTATGAAAGAATACTTCATGTAATATGAAGGTGAAGAAAGAAGAGTAATTCCAACTGATATTTTTAATTGTTTTTTTGTAATGCTAACTCATGGTATCATGAACGTTTATGTAAAGCAATGTTATTCACTGTACACCCTGACCTTGTACGGTGACGTATTGCTTTATTTTGAAAAATTTAGTAGAAGCAGAAAGTGTACCTTGCAGGACTATGCTCTGGTTGCAGAATGAGATAATGGTGAAATTCAAATGAAATGAGCCTTCTGAAACACCATCAGTGGACAATAAATCAGCTCAACAACTTCCCAACACAGGAAATGGAGAGTTAACCAGTGTACAAAACTTAATTTTTTTTTAAAAGGAGGAATAAATCTGCTATAGGGAGCTGGTTTGATAGACCTTTGAAGGTCTTCAAAACTCTCACTAATATGTTATTCTCTAAAAAATATTCCCATAATTCTGCTGCCTCCCATCATTCCTTGCCTCGAGATTCATCTGTCAACTTTGATGCATCTTTTAAAGTACCCCTCCAAGCCTAAAAACCATGACTACAGACCACAGAAGAGAACTCTTTGCTTTGAAACTATCTGATCAATCAGAAGATCATTTACCTGCAAGCATTATTTGGTGAAGCTAAAGCGGCACATCAACCAGCAGCATCTGAAGGCTGAGGCAGCAAAACGTCAACAACAAATTGTCATTGGCATTCCATTTATGAACCTTCAAACAGCATCAGATCTTTTCCATGGGAAACCAGATCAGGTCAGACTGGAGCTGAATATTTCTTAACAAGCTAACCATCAAAAGAACTTACGTTTTGAATAAAAAGGCTATCATTTGTTGATTTGAATATCAAAGGGATCCACTGCAAACTCCCAGTCTAGAAAAACCTCCCTAAGCTACACCAGACAGGTGTTTAATAATCTATTATTAAGGCACTATTTTAGGTTACTCAGAATCATAAAAAATAGCTGTAACTGTGAAGCTGCAAATGGGACTGCACAAAGAAATGAATGCTATTAACATACTATTAACAATTCAAAAGAATGAGTTGACATACCAATCAAACTTGTTAATTGACTGTCAATGGCCTGTCCCTGAATATACAACATGACTGCATTATATATTTCAAATGCTGACAGGAAGACAGTTTCATTTGCATTAACTTCATAAACTGATCAACAACCAAACTGCCACATACATTTATAATGGGAAGCTGAATCATTTCAATATTCATGCAGCTCTGTAATTGTAAATTAGGTGCTGGCAAACAATACAATACTGTACATACTCTAAAATATCCTAAATTTCTCTGACCTACTTTCTTTTTTATTTTAAAAGAGCAGTGGAGAAAAGTTGTCTCTTACAGAGATGATTATTACTTTAATTTATGGTTCATGCCTTAGGCAAAATTTGTTTGCAACCTAGTTTGCAACCATAGTTTATAACTCTACTCTAGATTCATAACTGGTCCGCAATATATAAGGCACTCAAGGTGATGCAAAATTTTTCTTGCTTTAGTTCCGTGAAGTGTAAATGCCATTAAAATACACAGTAAATCTGTAAAAAAAAAAAAAAGTGAATGAAAATCTGTATTATTTCCCTGCTATGACATAAAGCAGATGTCAGCACTGAAACCAAAGAAACTTTCTAATTAGGCATTGAAACATGTAATTTAAAGTGGAAAGTATTGTTCTTGCACATCCTTCCTTATGTCCTAGAATTTACTGTCCTCAGAGGTCCTGTCTATATAAAGTAAGTTTCCTAAAAATACCTCATAATTACACTCACTCAGTTTCATTGGGATTGACAGTGATAACAGCTGAAATGGTTGTGATAGTGCTGCCATTTTAGCCAAACGGTTAGTCAAACATACTCTGAGCAAAGTCACAAATCATAGGAGTTGAGAGCAGAAGTGCTTGTGGCTCTTCCGTATTTCTGCACATATTTATCAATCCAGCAGAACTGACCAAGGGCTGATAATGGCAGGAAAATTACAGAAAGAATTTCCAATAGCAGACATAGGCCAACATTCTTCATTTTTCCCATTTAGGATCTCCTCCTGCACTTCTGCTTACTGAAAAATACAGTTCTACCTAAACTAACTGAGAAACCTTCAAATGTTGTCATTAATGACTCTATATATGAGTATCTATTTGTATGCTTTAACCACACAGGATAGATATGAAAGAAGAAATTTGGGTTTATTTGTTCATGAAGTGCTACAGGCATATTTATCACTGTTTATAGAGAAATAATAATAGCTCAGTCACTTTGAGAATCGGAGAAATTGAAGCTAAGCAGAAATGTCGCAAATGACGATTAAGTCATGAGGGTCTGGAAGTGTTCCACTGAAGGCTAAGTAGGAATTGATCAAAAAATCTGAGGTTGTCAGGTCGGTCACATTCCCTCTGTATCTGTATGACCGGGAGGAAGTATAAGCAAGTTTTAAACATCTCAACTATAAATGCATGTTGTCTTCTTTTCCTCTCTTTTATTATTACTACTTTCATCCTGTCAATCCAACAGTCACTTCCCTGGCTTTAAAGTTATTGCAAGAAGAGCCTAGCACTATACACTAGCATAACCATACAGATATCACATAAATGTCCAATAAATCTGCAGACATGACAATCTTCTCCTGCATTTCCTTTCAGATAAAGAATATCAGAGGACAATTTCCCTGCTATGTATGTGAACTGCTATATTTTAGATTTTATTATTTGTAGTATAGATGTAAGACTGAGAAGCAAAAAATATTCACATTTATTGTTCTAGCAACTGCAATTGAGGAGTAGAAAGACTAACAAACGGAAATATAAAACCTTTAGAAAAGCTGAATAAAGTGGAGCCACTGGGGTGATAGCAGTCCCAAATCATCCTAACTGGTAATCATGAAAGATTACTTATACTACAAACTAGATATTAGCTTTGATATCTTCTCTGAAGTATAAGCTGAGTAACTGTCATACTGAATAACATCATATGATGGGTACTGCTAAGTTCTTACACTGACAAAACACAGATCATTAAAGCTTCATCGTTCTTTCAGGTAATCAATGTAATATAAGCAGTATGTGATTAAATGCATTTAAGACATGAAAAGTGTCATGGTAAAGAACAGTTCATTACTCAAAGGATGTAGTATCTATAAACCCAGCCATTTCATAAGGAGCTGGTCATTTATTACTGGTGTTAATAGTAACACACAACTAAAGTGAATTCAGTAATTCATGCTCCAAGATTTATAGACTTTCTTCATAAAATATATACACATATACATATTATTGAAACAGAAGCGGTGACTTATGTTCATGTTTCAAAAAGACACTTGATTAATTTTAAGAAACTACAGATTGTTTGCTCTGCTTCAAAATTTAAATTTGAAACAGTCATGTTTTAATTTACTCGAATACATATTTTCAATGAAATTTTCACTATCTTAGTTGAAATCTTTATGACTCTCAATAGCCTGTGGCCAGCATGTTTTTTGTAGGTGAGGATAAAAGCTGTCCTTGGGAAGAATGAAACTTTCTATCATGCATATAATGTCCTATCCATATGGGAAATGGATACCAGAGAAAGCTGACCATCATCCAGTCTTTACCTAATGTCTACATTTTGTTTACAGAATCCAAATTTATTGCTGCCTTTTCACAATTTAGGAAATAAATAACCTTGCAGATTTGTTACTGTTACAAAGAAAAAAGCTGGAACTTCTCACAGTGTGAGCTGTAGACAGACTTGACGGAGATTCTTCAGGCGCTTCCTCAAATGCCGAATAAGATCTGACAGATTCGTTCACATGAGGGAAAGGCCTTGAAAGAAAATGTTTGGCAACTGTTTTAGTAAGCTATCCATTTAAGGGATATTCAAGGCCTTTCCACTCTACTAGCAGAAGACTGCTGTTATTGTCTCCAGAGGACTTAGTCCCAGATAAACATAGCCTGTTGTAAATTTCTCCTTTTAACTTCACGTGCTCTTTGTCCAAGGGCTGAGATCAATCTAGTAACTCCACAAATTATATACACGTGACATTTGTTAAAGTCCAATTTAGCATGACAAAACCTCACTTATCCATCAAGAAAATTGTAACAAAGCTAAAGCAGCAGGAAATAAAATCAAGTGTCTCTCATATGAGCATTTGTCAGAGAACAGTTCCAACATCTGCACAACTCAACATGACAAAAAGTAAATCAAACATTTTTCAGTAATACAGTTGCAGTTAGTACTAACAAATTATTTATTACACTCATTCCAGCCTACACATGAATGCCATCCTGTTCAACTGTTATTGTTTTAATTACCCTCCTTCCACAAAGGCAGGGAACTGGCATATATGCAGAGGAGTAAAGAGAAGCCTCTTTGGCTGGTGGATTAATCTCAACATTGCCAATCTTGTTTATTGGGTGTTTGACCTTGATAGGAGCAGTTCTCAGGTTGCCCCCTTAATGAGAGAAAAATCTTATTAACAATTTAGGGCTATTAATGTCCAATTCTCTAAGGCCAGAATGTCACTGCTATGTCTTTCTTCAATGTATTTATGGCTTTTACTGACATGAAATTAAGACTGTTCTAGCATGTTACAGTTTTCAAAGTGGCATTGATCTGCTGTATCAGCTCTGATCAACCTTTGATTGCTAAGACAGTGAAGAGGGCTTCAGTTTTCTCTACAAGCTAAGAGAGTTTCTTTCTATCATAGAGGCATTGGGTTTGTCTGTCCTAACTAGTAAAATATGGATGCACCTAAAGATGGTAATTGCCTCTAGATCTATAAAATGCATAATTAGCTCTCAACAGAATTAGTCTGCTGTCTTTCTTCCACAAAACCAAGTATGTCCTGTAATTTCAATGCCTCGTCCAACCAACCCAAACTCTAGATGATATAAAGCAAAACTATAGAACGGTACACTGTCCTTTTTTTAAAGGTAAAGCGTATAGTTGTTTATACTACAATACTATAACAACTATACTATGGTATACTACAGTATAGTTGTTATAAGTATACTACATTCCTGTCATGTATACAATACCAATGATGCAACAATGACAACAAAACCCAGAAACAAAAATCACCAGGAAACAACAACTTTTTTACTGTTTAAGTCTAACACAAGTAGACTTAAAAAACAATGTGCATCAACCCAATTTCCTGCTTATACTATGTATCTCATAATTCATGAGGCCTCCACAGTATATGGATGTGCTATGTAATCATTTAGTTTCCAGAAATATTCCACAGTGCTCAGAATTTGTGTTCAAGCATTTAGATTCTTTACAATGTCTTAACAACTTATGCTGTGTTTTTAAATGAAAAAACTTCCCTTATCAGTCCAAGAGTGGTAGTCACTGATGTGAGAACTACAATTTCTTATATATGAAAAGTACAGTAAGGTGTTCAGGTTACTCACTCAACTACAAATGTTGCAAAATTTTAGCCTTAGACTTCTATAAGCTGCCTTCTTCATATGCTGAACAGAAGCTCTTCTAAGTTTTACAGACACTTCTATTGAGGCTCTCAATGACCATTGAGAATTTTGATCTGAAAGCCCACAGACAAACAATCCATAGTCAACAGAGAATGTTCACAGAATGTTAGGGATTGGAAGGGACCTCAAAAGATCATCTAGTCCAATCCTCCTGCTGGAGCAGTATCACCTAGAGCAGGTCACACAGGAATGCATCCAGGAGGGTTTTGAATGCCTTCAGAGAAGGAGATCCCACAACCTCTCTGGGCAGTGCATTCCAGTGCTCTGTCACCCTCACTGTGAAGAAGTATGAGACACCTTGAGACATTTTAAGAAACAAGTCTGTCCCTCTGCAATATGTGTGTTTGTGTATGTATACATACAGAAATAAAAATAAATGTACTATCAACACCAATACGTACAGTCAACACCAATAACTATACATATTCTGGTTATAGATTAAAGTAATTTAATTTAAATAATGAAAAATATAGAGACAACAGAAAGATTTTCAATCACTTCAGTGACCTGCACAGAATAAAAGTATGAGAGGGTCATTGAGCCTCATGGATCAAGACATCATAATTAAGTAACAAAGATCACAAATAATAATAAAAAGGGAACGTAGGAAGAAAATACAAATCTAGAAATTATGTAAATATTTCCATTTTCCTGAATAGTCAAATCACATTGGTGGGGCTTACTGCAGTGCAGTAAAAGCTTAAAGAAGCACCTCTGTGAGCAGTGTAGAAGTTATTCGTAGGGAAAAGTTGTAGAAATTTTTGTCTGCAGGAGATACATACCAGACACCAGCAAAACAATTTCATAACACTGCAGCTTGGAAGTTCCCTCTGAGCACAGATACAGAATTGCATGTTTAGAGGAATTGGACTGTAAATGTGTAAGTAAAAATTCTTTATTAATCTTGCCTCTAAAAACTCAAAAGCAAGCTATTCCCACAAGTCAGTCAGAATTGCACAACTTTGATTATAACTTCTTTATATTCTTTATAAGAATTTATTCTTTATTTTTATAATCACACCTACATTTTATGTGGCAGCCATGTTTCATGTAGCAAGCACATGTTTATAGATTACAGGGTTGGTTTCTTTGCTTTTTAAAACTGTTATACAGCTAAATCTGTTTTCTTCTGTCATTCACTACATGGTATCCAGCTTTGAATAGTCTCCCAAACAGGAATCTCTCATGCTCTGGTTGTTCCACCTTCCTTGACCCATTCACACAGCATCATCATCATTTTCCAAAGAAAGCAAGGACCATGACTCATTTCATTTACCTGATACACTCAACAAAGAAGAGCAGGGAGTACTGCTGGATTCCACTGTCCTCCCTAATGTATCTTGCTCACTAATTTGAAAGAGTATGGAACTGGCAGGTGCCTGGAGACCGAGAAAAAATATGAGGAAAGAAAACCCTGCTCTCCCCAGACAGGAACTCTATTCAGTATCTCAGAAATGACAGGAGCATAATTTTCTCTAGCACTCAAGTTACACCAGTAACAAGATAGCAGATTGTGGTATTAATCATTCTCCATGAATACAAATGAGTACTATTCCAGAGTTCAGAGATTCCACAGAATTAAAAATGAACAATAAGAGCAATATAATACTAATTCACAGATAAAGAACTGAAACCTAGTAGAATCACACAATTTGCCCAGTATTCAGATATCCAGACACTTTTTAGTGAGTAGCACAAGATCTTCCTACCTTTCATGTTCCACCTTGACCAGATATGCTTCAGATCTTTTAGTCCAGCCTATCTGAATTATCAGTAAAACAGTGCATATAGATGCATAACATGAGTCCAGTAATAGTAACACCCTGTGTTCTGAAACATGGCAGGTGACATTCCTAATCAGATTACTGTTTTCACGCTCGTTGCCTTCATCATCAAAAATATATTTTACTTGTAATTTATCAAAGTATTTTAAAAAGCATTTTAATTCATAATAAGGGTTTATTAGTCAGGAAATTGTCCCTTAAGAGTATGTGACTAATAGGTCTGGACACTTAAACACAGTGTTTATTTACAAATGTACGCAGCATCACCCAGAGCTCCTGGAAGTTACTCTGTCAGTAAAGCTTGAAGTTATTCTAGAGGGACACCAGAGTTTTAGTCTCCAGGACAGCTGAGTCATTTGCTTTGCAGCTGACAGAATACTGCAGTGTAGTCTTCTAAAATACCACAGTTAAGTCAAAATTATTACGCATAGTGAGAGCAGTCACCCAGTTTGAAAAAAGGACAAAACATACTAGTTCTAAATCTTTTTAATAGGATCAGAGTAGAAGTAAACAAGAAGTCTTGTAATGATAAAGCCCCAAGCCTTGCAATATCCAAGTGCCTCTTGAACAATTAATGGATCTGAGAGAATGATCTCTGTGAGATACTATTGCACTGCTCATACAACATTCTGATGTCCTAAAATGCAACCCCACAAATAACATCAGTTCCTATCAGCTTGCCCCTACTGATACCTGAGGTTTAGAATCCATCACCTAAATCATACACAATATTAACCTCTGAAAATGTACACAATATTGTTGTCAAGTGTGCCTTTAGCAGAAATTAGATCTCTGAAAGTCTGTTACATCTGATATTCCTGCCCGGAGTCCTAAGAAAATAAAAGTTTTCATAGGAAATTTCTCTCAGTACTTAAGGTTTTGCTTATACAGATGCATCAGGCCTGTCTGTGCTAAACATCTCTGGACATTCCCCACATCTAAAGTGGTAACAGAACCAATAGACTACGAGTTCTCTAACTCTTGTGTATTCTGCCACAGTAGTGTCACAGTATGTGTCTTTGTTCAACCAACTTTATAAAACTTACTACAAGACAGCAAACTGGAGAAACCTAGCTTAAAGTGTACAGCTTCTGAACTCTCAGTCCTGTGACTCCACAGAGCAACTCTGCCCCTTTTCCAGCTGGGACAAAAAACTGAAATAGTCATGGACAATGGAAGAAAACCTACAACTATGACATCACTTAGTACACAAGGAGGTTTCACCTGCATCTACACCTACAGCAGAAATTTAGTATCTTCTTTTAAGTGAATGCTACGAGGAATCTCTTTCAAACTAATAAAATACAAAGTGTGCAAACATACACCTCTTGATACTACAGAAATTAATGGATTAAATACTACTACATGAGTTAAAATTATGATTTTAAGTAAATCTTACATGTGTATGGCTCAGCCCTTATAATAGAACAATACATATCTTTAAAATATTCCAGATAATTAAAAACCATCCCAAATCTTTCAGTATATTACTGTTGAAAAATGGAGTGCAACTACTCTAAATTTTTTAAGCTTGTTATATCCAATATAATTACATAATAACTTGATCTGGAAGCCAGAGCAAAGATTAAAAATGGAACAGACTCTCTGTTTTTCCCTAAATATGAGTAGCTTTTCGAAGTGCAGCTTAAAAATAATTATCTGTATGGATCTTCCATCTACTGTTGATTTTGTTAATTCATTTTAAAGGCAATATCCTTAATACCACTACAGCTGAAACCAATCTCTTTCTTTAGCACTTAAATGACTAACTTTTCACCACTTTTTGAGGGTCACAGTTGCATCAAGACATATTCATAATCAAAATGAGATAGCATGTGTAGCTATCAGAAAACCTATAACCTTCATAGAGAATTTTATTTTTTCCTGTGAAAGAAATGGGACCTGCAAACATGAAAAGATAATTCTGAAAAAAACCCCTGTATCTGAGATTTCTTATTTTGAAGCTATGATTAAATCCCTAAAAGCTAAATGCATTTTTTGCTTGGAAAACAAATCTCTCTTGTCAGAAACTACTCAGAACAATTCCAGGTCCTAAACTGTGGAGGAAAGAAGAGTTGATTTCCTACTTGAAATTCCTCTGAATCTTCAGAAGGCTCTGGATAGAATCTTACAGTGATTCACACACTGGTATAAATTTCAGAAGTCTATGCAAGTCAGTGTAAACCACAGGGAGCTGGAAGAAGAGACTGTGATTTGCAGCTGTTATTTATATGCGCGGTGTTTTAAAGCACAGTAAAAAGACAAGACAAATTACTTCCTCTGATTCAATTCTCAATTTGGTTTTATATGCTTAAAATAAGCAGAGATTTGGGATAAGATCTGGAAGATGCAAGCAGAGCTTCTAATCAAAGTAAAGGATTAATAATACTTAACAACCTTAGTAACCACCTGGTTACTTCTTGTAACGAACTATTGAAAATTATTGGCCTTCACAGCCAAATATCTAATAAATGAAAAACACAAAATAAGAAAGCAGATAGAAAATATAATTTAAAAAAGAAAATTATATGGTTTAATGTGAGGAGGGCAAAGAGAAAAATCAAGTTGTATAAGTAGGCCTATCATTTTTAATTTGTTTTTCTTCACTTTCTTCTGTCCATATATTTTATTCTGTATTTCTACATCTCCAGACATCTGGCAGCTTAGCCTGAGTAGAAACTTCAAACACGTTTGTGAATATTCACATCTCAGACATGTTCACCATAGAAGTGCATATCAAGCCTATGACACACACAAAGCAAACTGACACTTCTATTATAAGACTTCTCTATTACCTAAGAATTCTGCACGTGATAATAGTCCTTGAGGCTTATTTGAAGTTATGCTAAATTCTTTTTACAGGGTTATAGGTTCATCTTCAGCTTCAAACATATTTACATGTTTAATGAATTGCATTTAACTGAAAAATCTATATAGAAAATATAAATTTACATAAAGAAATAAAAGTCCTGAAACAAATCCAGTTAAGTGGCTACTTTTGTAACTACTGCTATAATCTTTCAGTTTAACTGGAATTAGCATATCATACAAGAATATACCCTGATAAAGCAACAAGTTGAGTATAAAACAAATAAATCACAGTGTTTTACTGTGTAAGTGTTGCATTGGTTCTTTATCCCTCCACCTCCCCAGATCTTTTAAGGTCTACATTCAATTTCTGTGCCCCAACATTCTCTCCACTCTGTTTTTACATATGCAACAACGGTATTTTCAGGGTGACACTTCATGAATATTATTAGCACCTCATAGGAAATAATAACAGCAGTCACTAAAAAAATTCTCATACCTTGAGTAAATTTCTTATCCTACCACTGCTCAGTATATCAATATTGTCTGTTTAGGACCATAACAGCATGTAATAGACCAAAGCTTCACTCGAAGTTTACTTAGGTAAGTGTAACTTGGAACAGAATTTTATTATCAAATAATATCCAATATCCAGAAGTTCAAATGTATTGCTGATAAATAAAATTTAAAAATATACCACAATAAGCACTGTTATGGCTATTCAACTTAAATATAAAATCACATTTTCAGAAAATATCAATAGATTTATTATATATGCATACTTCTATTTTGATTCACTATTATTCTATTTGAGTTTCCCATACATATGACCAGATATTCATAACTGTTCAGCAGCTAGCAGCTCCCATGGAGAAAAGCAGAACTCAGAAAAATAGCAAATATTATGAACTACAATCTTAAAATGAAAATCCAGTTAACTACTAGTACACTGAATATAAAGGATTTTTATTTTAAAGTATTATCATGCTGAGCCCCCCTGAACACTATTAAATGATGAAAGTAGTTGTTTTTTTTACAAAGAGAATTATTTTCTACAATTTTCTATAATCAGATAATCTAATAATCTATAATAAACACAGGAATAAAAATTGTGTGTAAGGCTAGGAGACAAATATTAGAAACAGCCATTTCTCCTGCTTATCATAGAAAACAGCTGAATTGTGAGCAGTCAGAATAGTATAAAGCTAAAATAAAGAAAAACAGCAAAAATGGTGGTGAGGTGCCAGGGCAGACTAGCAGTGTTTCAGACCCACCACCATGATTTACATGTATCGAGGCATTGTATATACTTTTTGTAAATTACAGTAATTAACTTTTTGGTACTCAGAACAGGAGGGAAGGCTAGGGAAGCACGCAGACATAGTGGGATTCAATTGAGAATGTAATAAACTGAAATAATCACTTGGAACCTGCTCATCTTTAATCCTCTTTGGTCCTCCCTCTTGGGAAGGGAAAATCCCACCAGTCATACTGGAGGTCTCTCACTCATCCATAACTTCCTCCTGCTTCCCCATCTTACTCTCTTTTTAATTTACAGTCTTCCATGCCCTACATCAAGTACTTTTCAGAACAGCACTTTTGACTCAGTAAATGATATGTCTGTAAGTATGCTTGACATCTTAATATGCTGCAATGTTCTTCTTGATAAACACTCTAAATAACTATTTTATAGCTTAACCATTTTATAAGAACAAATCAAAAGCTATTTTTTCTTGAAATTTCCGATTTTAAAATTTAAGAAGGTTCAAATGAAAGAAAAAGAGGGCAAATTAAACCTTGGTAATACTTACTACTTTTTTCCAAACTCTGAAATGGTAAATTAAAAACATATAAAGCACTTCAACCAGCTTTCTTTTTGTTCAAATTTCATACTTGTTAAGAAGCATAAATGTTGGAAACATTCTTTCTGCTATGTCCCACAACTACATGGTTCCACTTCTTTTTCCTATTTTATTTGAGGACACAGAGAGATCTGTGTGAAAGAGGAACTTTGCATTGATCAAGACTGGGCAGAGTCCTTTCTTTTCTCTTCCCAAATTGCAATAATTGTAATGCAGAAATGACTATATTAAAGTCTGTAAAGGCCTGAGATAAAAATACAAATTTAAATATTTTTTCCTACATTCTTCCATTGTTTCACTCCCTTTATATTTTTTTTTCTACCTTGATGTTTTGCTTTCCTTTTTATGTAGTTCAGTATTCTTACTGGTTAGAGGAAATCAGTCTGGATTCAACAGCCCAAGAGAGGCGAGGCTGCTGCAGCTCCATGTGCCTGGTCCAGCCCATAGTGAGGCTGAGCACATGTTCCCAGGGGGTACATGCACACAGATCACGAGTATGCACCTATATACACACAAGTATATGTCGCCAGTCACGTCAATCAACGCAGTCAGAGACACGGAGCACTCACATGAACAGAGACAGCAACAAAAGCCTCATTCCACTCCCCTTCCTGGCTGTGCAGAATGGAGGTGCATTAGTAAGACTATACACAAAAGTACAACGTGGATCCCTTCAGCAGTCCAGCTCACTCAATCTGCCCAGAAACTACCCCTGGATCCCAGTCTCCCCAGTTGCTGTCAAATGGACATACGAGACCCTGAGGCTGCAGCCCCACTCCAGTTGCTGGTGCATATCTTGCATTCTCACGACGACACACACACACATGTGCACAGACACACAAAGCTGGTGTTGGTTTCACTCACTTGGATCACCAGTCACTGCCACCCAGGCACACAGGCCCCCTGTCCCACAGTCTGACTCCAGCTGCTGGCACCAAGAGCCCTACGTACTCAGTAGAGACACCCTCACCCAGGAAAGAGTTTGAGAGGAATTGGATAGGACAGACTGAATTTCTATGATGAAATGATCAGCTTGGTAGATGAGGGGGGGAAGCAGTGGATATTATCTACCTGGACTTCAGTAAGTCTTTTGATACACTCTCCCCTACATGCTCATAGAGAAACTGTTTCTGTATGGGCTGAATGAGCAGATAGTGAGGTATGCTGAAAAATGGATGAATGGACAGGTCCAGTGAGCGTAGATCAGAGGCACAAAGTCTCACAGGTGGCCAGTAACTAGCAGTGTACCCCAGGAGTCAACATTGGGTCCAATCCTGTTCATCATCTTCATTTATGATCTGAAAGATGGGGCAGAGTGTACTCTTGGCAAATTTGTAGATGATACAAAACTGGAAGGAGTGGCTGATAACACCAGAGAGTTGTGTTGCCATCCAGAGGGATGTTTACAGACCTGTGTTAACAGAAACCTCATGAAGTTCAACAAGAAGCTGAAAGTCCTGAACCTGGGAAGGAACAAACCCATGTTGGGGCTTGACTGACTGGAAAGTAGATTTGTAGAACAGGACTTGTGGGTCCTGATGGACGCTAATTTGAACATGAGCCAGCATTGTGCCCTTACAGCACAGAGAGTGATGGTATCCTGGGCTACTTCGGCAGCATTGGCAGTGGGGCAAGGGAGGTGATCCTTCCCCTCTACTCAGCACTAGTGTGGCCACACAGGGAGTACTGTGTCCAGATCTAGGCTCAAGGCTCTCCAATGTAAGAGATAGAGTGTTCAACAAAGGGTCATTAAGATCATTAAGAGACTGGAGCATCCCACCTACTAGGAAACGCTGAGGGAACTTGGACTGTTTTGCTTTTAGACAAGGTAAGACTCAGGGAGGGCATCTCATTAGTATATACAAATAAGTGAAGGGAGGCTGCAAAGAGGATAGAGCCAGTCTGTTCTAGGTGGCGCCCAGTGACAGGACCAGAGGCAATGTGCACCAGGTGAAACACAGGATCTTCTCTCTGTACATCAGGAAACACTTTTTTTACTTTGAGGGGGACTAAGTACTGGCATAGGCTGCCCAGAGAGGTTGTGGAGTCTCCCTCCTTGGAGATATTCACAAGCCACCTAGACACGGTCATGGGTAACCTGCTCTAGGTATACTTGCTTAAGCAGGGGCGTTGGACAATATGACCCCTAAAAGTCCTTCCAACCTCAACTGTTCTGTGATTCTATGAAAGGCCTATACAGACAGGCACAAGCAGGGTATCTTATGGAATAATTCCTATCTCCATCCCACATGTGAATGAATGTGCTTTAGACATTCTCAATTGTTAACAATAGTTTTTCCCCCTCTTTTCTTTGGCCATTTGCTCTTTCTCTCAATGCTAATCTTTTCTGTTGTACTCTTTCTCATTTATCTCGCTTTCTCAGAACAATGCAATAAGGAAGTAGCTGAAATGCCAACAGGCTGAGCACAGTCCAATTTATCTGGGTGAGTGCAGTATAGACATGCTCTGACACAATTTCCAATTTAGAGACTGTATTTTTCCACTCCAGATTCTCTAAATAGTTTTACCATACTGTCGTCAGAGTACCACATTCACTCTGTCTCACAAACAAATGATATTACTTCTGCACTCCTATTTCTTCTTCCGTCAATCCTTTTCCCATTTTTACAGACCAATTGAAAACAAGATGCAGAAGACATAAACTCTTTGTAAAGCGTAGTCTGACTAAACTATACTTTTCTCCTGTGTCTACCAAAATTAGTGTCTTCTCCCCTTTTTATGAAGGCTAAGAGCTACAGCAATGGAATTTCATAAAATATTATGCTAAACCTCTAGAGAATTCACAAATAGTCTAGAAATTTAAAACAGATGCTTTTGTTATAAATTTCCAATAAAGAAAATTACTAAAATATTTAGGTTCTCTCTTGTGTTCTATACTAGTTATGTAATTATAGGGCAGAAACCAGTTATTATTTATATAAATCGTTCCCCTGAAAAAATGACTTGATATATGACATCATAAGGCTTCAGATTTATGTCCCCTAATCTGACATCAAAACAAGTAATAAAGATTCATACCTGACCCCTGCACTGGGCCTATTTTGCACTACTTTCTTTTTAAAGAAAGTTTGATCTCAAAGGATCAAACCCTAAGCCTCACTGGTCAGGAACATGAAGTCCAGTAAAAGCCCTATTTCCAGGTGAACAGAAAAAGGAATTCCCTCTCCTTGCAGAACTTTTGTTCTCTTGCCTTCTGTTCTTTCTGCCTTCTCTTGGTCTGGGTGACTGGCACAGCCTACCGAGGATGTCAAAACCACAGCCTATTCCAATCCCTGCCTTCAGACAAGGGGTGTTCATTATCTTTAGGTTAATTGCTAATTCAGAAGGCCAAAACTACTTAGGAAGCTCTGAGGTATCAGAAGGAGAGAGGGATACATACTTGCATAGTACAGCAGAATTGAATCTGAATAATCATTTAGTTAAGAACTGTGAGAATAGAAAGAATATAGATCAACTAGCAATTTCTAGATTGAATCTGTGGCGTGAATGACTGGAAAAACAAAATTGTGTGTTTTTTCATACATGCTGATATTCAGCATTGGAAGTTCCTGATAGTCAATAGACAAACTCCCTTTAGTGCAAAGTAATTTTCAAAAAACACTTAATATGCATGCACAAATCATCCTCTCCATTAGTTTCTCTGAAGATTTCCAGATGTAAAAATAAGAAAGAAATGCATAGAAAAAGGTACTAGAAATACAGAAGAGAAAAACAACTTTGGAGTATGTGTTCTCTCTGAAATCCTTATAAATCAAGAAAAAAGTCCCCAGTTTTCCTCTTATGGCCTCTGCTCCTTCCTTTTGAACAGCATCACCTCATTTCTTTCATGTTATTAGTTTTAGTAGGACATAATTTTACAGAAAATAATTAGATTTTTATTATCTTCCCACATAGTATATTAACTATTAGCTAGAAAAATATGCTCTTCAGGAATAGCATACTTCCTTTATTTCAGCATTTTATTCATTTTAGACAGCCCCCCATTTAATTGACAGTGACATCAAGTATCTTGTATCACATACTGCCTTTCTCCACGGGTAATCAAAAAAAGAAATGCGTGAATTCTACCAAACATAATATGCTACCAAATTACATGGTGATACCACACGGACGCTATAAAAATTGGTAAATGAACTTTCATGATCAGAAATGGAAAATATGGAGAAAACTTTACATAAGAAGTTGTATCATCTGTTTCTTGTACACTGTCATAGCTTCATCCTTCACTGGGCACATTCTTAAACTATCACATAGAGAGGATATCATAATTCAAGTATTTTACATAGTTTCTGTTATCAGAAAGGGGAATCCTATGGACACGTTTTAAATCCATCACCAGATACTACAAGCAAACTTTACACAGAGGCCTAATTCAAAAACATTGACTGAAAATTCTTTATCAAAATTAAATACAAATAATTAAACAATAATGGTAAATGGAAAGTTTCAAAGCTATTACATTTTCTGATCGGTTCTATATGTTTTGAGCTCTGCTCTCATATCACCAGATGTTGTATTTCTATATTTCTATACTCTATATTTCTATCCCCTCATACGGGAAAAGCCTACCAATCGTGACTCTTTGCTCTGATGCTTTTAAAGATTACTTACCAAATCAAAGCTGTTCACTCATCACCATCAGCCCTCAAAACTAACAGTGATGCTGCATGGCCAAAGTGAAGTGGCTATCAGAGAGCGCAAGACATTTTCTGAGAAATGTCAGTAAAGAAATTATAGAAAAACTGAACACTCGTTGCTTTTCACTCAAAAGTTACCAGAATATATCTTAAGAATAAAATATTAACCAATCTTTAAATAGGAGAGATGCAAAGATTATTTACTCTGCCATTTAAAAAAATATAATCAGCATATATTACCCAGCAAAGTAATAAAAGCACACTCTGGCTTCTAAAGATCATTTTTCTTCACAATGTACAGTACAATACTAAATAATACAGGATCTTGAATTCCAATTCAATAAAAGATATCTTTTTTTTTCTCTTTGTAATTTATAGCTAAAATGTAGGAACCTCTTCTTGTTACAGAAATAATATTTTTTTCTTCACTGGTACCACACATCAATTATGATCTATGACTAGCATAGCAATTTGTCTGAAAACTTAGTCAAAGATGTAAACTATGGAAAAGAAAGAGATCAAGAACATACAGAACCTATACAGAGAGCTACTATTTTGCAGACAAAAAAAAAAATATATTTTTAACGGTTTGGGCTGTCATTGTTAAAACATGGGTTTAATGTAGAACCGTATAAATACTTTCTTCCAAAAAGCTCACACCATCACGCTTAATCAAACTGTAATTGTGCAGCGTTAATAGTTTCACATGTATCGTGATTCTGGGTATTGGGTGTTGAAAGATTTATTTATGCTGAGTTGTACTCTAAGGTAATTCAGTTCTCAAAAATCAGAATTCTACAATAATAACCATATGAAAGCCAGCAGCCTAATGAATAACCTCTGGTAGGAAGAATTATTTGAATCCCATGGACAGTAAAGTAGGTCCTTAGAAGTGACAATTTCCTTTTTATTCTTCCCTTTTTTATTTTGATTTTGTTATTAGACCCTCAACTCACAAATGCTCAACTGTCACAGAAGATCAGTGTTACTGAACCACCGGCATTAATCTGTTGTTTGAAATGTATAAAGATAGACAAATAAGGGAGACATTGCAAAATGTCTTCCTCAAGTAGAACCAGATATTGAAATGATAAATAACATAACCTATGAGCACTAGTTAAAATGTTCTTGGGCAGAAGAGATTTCTAAATATCAAAGACTGTTGCTTCATTGTCAGATGGTCCATAAATAAACTATGGTCAATACATGACATTGGACCTTTTCTTCTTGCTATGCTACTGTAAATAAGTGTGTTCCCTTTGCCTGTCTGAATTCTACATGCCTATTTCCAGAAATGCCGCAGCATATAAGTAACACTGTCATGTCCGTTTTGTCAACTACATGCTGATTATCCTTTTCTATCTGCAGTTTGGGAACATTATCAAGGTCAGAAGCAATCGCTCAGAAAACTGATCCTGAAGCTCTTGTGTCTGATAATTTCCGTAAGGAATTTTCATAAATAAACTTCATAATGCAATTAGTGAAAGATCCATCTTTCTTACATACTGTAGAAACAAAAATTGCACCAGTAACCTGTCAAGTATCTAGTCAACATGTTCATTTATTGCATGTAATCATGCCTTATTCAAAAATGAGACAAGTCGAATTTACCATTACCATATCTAACTTCCATGTGTGTTTGGGCAAATGCCCACCTCCTTCAACTCTCCTAACCTCCACCTTTTTAGCCTTTTTTTTTTTTTTCTTTTTTGACAAATTGGGTATGAGGCATTTACAACTGATGCACATATCGCGAAATTATTTCTGCCGAGCTTCCTCCATGACCTGCCCGTGGGACATGACATGCTCTGAGATGCATCGCTCTATCAAACTGAATCTTTCCAGGACAATGCAAATTATGACAAATTCCATCATCCCGCATTATGCGCTTCATGCTAATCTTCCTAATTCGAGAAAATCAGAAGGGCTTGCTGTTCTGCTGAAGGGCGCGTTGTCTGAATGAATGATGGTGAAGGAACGTTCACAATCCCCTTCATCTTCTAATCCCAGCTGTGGCCACCTCTGCCCTAAAACCACTGAGCAACCTTTCCTCCTATGTAATTCTTGAATCAGAATTAATTCAGGATCAGTTTTTAGACAGATTATAGAGAATAAGAATGTTTTTTTGGTTCTGAACTTCATTTAGAAAAGCATTTTTAACAACATTTTCCCTGTAGACATTTTCTGCCTATTTCTTCTAGTCTGCCAAACTTTCAGAGTCAGAGCGGTATCTCCATGAAAAGTCAAATTACCTTCCACACCGGATTCTGATACAATTTCAGCAATAGGTTTCAGGGAATTTCTGGTCTCGTGCACTTTCAAATCAGGGAGGTTATGCTGCTGACTCAAAGCAAGCCACCAACGTTCAACACATTCTTCAGAAAGTCTCTAGGATAGGGAACAGCTACATCTCTGAATCATTCTTCACTGCCTCAGAAGGTGGCAGTATTACTACATGAAAGAAACTTGCCATCTACCTAGAATTCCATATCCACATTGCTGAAATAAACATGTTTAATTCCCAAAGAAGCATATATTTTATCCTGTGGCATAATTTACTTATAACATTAAAACTCAAACATGGAGCAATTTGTAGCAATAACTATGATTATGCTGTTAGTGGCCCAAATGTCACTGTCTAGATTAGGCTAAATGATACCTAGCACCAAAGAGCTTCTGTGATTTATTTTTTATTATCACTGTAGAACTTGCATGCTTAAAAGGCTCCCCATTCAAATTATTCAGTCTTCTTGATGACTGAGTTAATCATAGAAAATCTTACAAGAAATGATACAAGTTTCAAATCATAGCCATGCTTAAAATACATAAAAGTTTTGGGCATGCAGATATGCTATTATAGATTTAAAAAAACAACTTCACAGTAAAACTACAATGCATACTGCAGAAAAATAATTAAAATATATCACTGGTTTTGCAATCTGCAAGACTGAAAATAAGGGTTCAGAATGAAGAAAAAAACGTATTGCTTTATGAAGTGAAATGCATGTTTTAAAAACAGTCTCAGAAATATTAATAAAAACACTTAGGATGCTTTTTCATTGAAAAGGAGAGAACATTAAGATTTTTCAATAGTTCTTGCTTTAATTTTATATCTCAACTAATGGGATCCTTCTCCTACCTATTTGTATAGTCAGAACATCAAAATCTACAGGAAATCTGCCAATATAAAAGATAGTTATTTCTTTTAAACTATTACTTTAAATCAGAACATAATTTTTATTTATGAAAAATGAAGGGTAAGCCATACCTTCTGGTTGAATAAGCTTTTCAGAACAAATAAACAAACATTCAGTAACTAAAATGCAGACAAGTTTTATTTTGCAGTTACAGTCTATGCTTTAATGGAATCTTGCATAATTGGCTTGATGCTTTACTGAGTCTTCATACATGCCTAATAAGTACATAGCACAGATCCACATTAAAGTGTTACTAAGAAGAGACAGGAAGATCCTTAGCTTTATACTTCATTCCCAGTGAGACTCAAACCCTCAGAGGTAAATGACTATGTGAGCATCATTTCAGCAAAAGGCACCGGGCACACCCTGTGCATGCCGCGGCTTGTTGACATGAACCAGGGCAGGCAGACACCAATAATACATGAAGTGCGGTTCAGAGGCAATTAGGATCAGTTGTCAAGGCCAGGCCATTAATGAAAGAACATGTCAGAGGAGCTGGAGACTTCAATGGTTGAGGGCAAGAAGGCGATTTAGTGTGACAGATCGAGTCCTTCCAATGTCCTCAGTGGTACATGCTAATACCAGCCTTAACAACCTTTTGTGGCAGTGTATAATGCGACTAACATGGACTTTGATTCAGCAAAATGACTGCTGCCACTGTTAGTCTGTCTCATTCCAACAACAGTAAAAGCACTGCTACAAATAATTACCCACTTCCTTCTCCCCCCTCCTCCATTTAATGCAGCAGTCCTTTATGCATGCCATACTGTTTCTCACTAGAAGGTCATGTTTATCCTGCTGCTCTCTTTTCTTTTTGTCATGCCATTTCTATTTGTTAATACAATCTG
Source organism: Actenoides lindsayi (assembly GCA_025331215.1). Classification (NCBI taxonomy): domain Eukaryota; kingdom Metazoa; phylum Chordata; class Aves; order Coraciiformes; family Alcedinidae; genus Actenoides; species Actenoides lindsayi. The sequence goes on from WTSP01004231.1 coordinate 40,651, forward strand.
AAATTATCCTGTAAAACAGTTTTTTTGTTGAGGTAAATGGAAATTAACTACAAATTCAACATTACCTCGTGTGACTAATTACAAAAAGATCAAATCAAACTGGTCTAAAGGATTCACTACCTATTCTGTCATTTATGCAAGGAAAATGCTGCAACATGAGATAATAATTAACATCATCTACTGGATCAAAAATATATGGTAACTTTAACCTCCATTAAAATTAAATCCTCAAGCTTTATATAAAGCTTGGCACTTGGTTGTTTTTCCTGTTGTTGCTGTCAGCACTACCAGGCACTAATTTCTATAAAGAGCTGTAGACCCCAAATTCCTAACACTCAATTACAGGATGAAAGGAAGCATAAATGTAGAAAGAAATACTTGAAACAGGAGTTCTATTGTAGGCACAGTATTGAAGTCAGGAGCAACATCTTCACTGAAACAGTATAATACTCTGTTTTCTCTATAGAGGAAGTGATCTGTATTATGTAGGATAGTTTTCAACTAAGCTAAGACTTCACAAGCCCTATTTTATCTATATTACCTAATTTCTAAAATACAATTCTGGTATTCAGTACCTTTCTTGGTATCAGTTTCATTCTAAGGATTCAACATTCTGGCCACTTGAGAATATGCTTTACCATGCATTTAGATGTGAGGAATTTGTGACTCCAGAAACAAAGCAGGAAAAAAAAAAAAAAGTTTAGTCATATTTATTAGAACTCACCACATGTTTCAAGGGGCAATTCAAAATTTGTAAAAGTAAACACCGTCCTATCAATGACAAAAATTACATCTTGAGCCCTATTTTACTCACCTTATATCAGATGATGTGGTTCTCCCCTATCATTTCTGTCATTTGGCAATGCCTGAACTGACCTTTCTAGAGGCAATACTTATCTGTGAGTGACAGGAGAATCTCCAGCAGGATGAATTTCCTTCTCTCTTCCTTTCTCCACTTTGCCTACTTTCTGGTTGACTCATTTTAGTTTCTCTCTTTTTTTAATCTCTTTTTTTGTTTGGTTATAATTCTACAGCTAACTGCTTCTTAACCGATATTTGCCAACACTGCCTTTTCAACACATAGCTTTAACCTTTTGAATGTCTACTTTGTTTTATTTGATGTATTTTACTATTGCTTATTTCTTTGCAACCTTCTCCCTCTTAATTTTATTCTCTGACAGTTTCCTTTTCAGTCTTCCCTTTCTTGCACTTTTGTCAGTTCCTGGACCCACTGAAGTTCAGAGAAAAATCCCACTGGCTACAACATGAATACGCTCTACTGCAAGTTATTTGGCACTGGACATACTACCAACATCAGCACGTACAACACAAGTAGCAATTGTTGGCATATTACATGATTATTAGTACTGGGTTCTGGTTTTTTTTATTGAGTAATGCATAAAGGATGTGTTTACAGTAATTTTTACACTGTACTAGAATTGCAGGTCCATGATGCAGTATGAGGAACACTAAGCAGACATATAATTGGAAACAGCAGTGATCTAATATAGCTTATCTACATCTACGGATTATTTTAGATTGTAGTAAGTATGTACAAAGGAAACTCTTAGAATATATAATAAGAATTAACATTAAAACCTAAGCATGTGGCAAACCCAGTTCACCTTTAAGATTTAGATTCAGGTTGGCATTAAATATCTTAAAAAATGATGCCTCTACAGGTATGTCAGATATACCCTACCCTTCTTTACCAAGAGTCTTGATTGAAAGAAAAAAAAATAGAGAGCATTATTAGAAGAGCATTTTTTAAAAAATTCATCACACTGTATTGAAGTATTTTATAAAAAGCAGTAGAATCTCTAGGAAACGAGAGATAAGGGGACACATATTTAAAGGATATTTTCATTGTTCTGTGCTTTTGTGTAATACTTCTCTTCCTTTTGTGCACCTATCATGACTTTTAAAAAGAAATTAATTGTAAACACTTGACTGAAGATTATTATTCTCTATTGTAGAGACTTACAAAATATTTCCTGAACAATTAAACCATTTTTTTTCATTTACTAACTCAGATTTTAATGCTATGATACTGGATGCATTGGTAATAATTATCATAAAAACAGGTATCAATGATCATCAGATATGTAGAAGAGAGACATTATTAGCTAAAATAATAATCACCAAAAATATTTAACATAATGTAACTCTGAAATTTTACTGGATTTTTACATGTGCTGTATAAGACATTCTTCTGTGGAGTTATAATAAATCTTTTTACACAAATGAATTAGGCTTAAAGAGTAAATAGGAACATTCTTTAAGTAAACTGGAGGACTGAACACAAAATTAAAATATTAACATATTAGAACTGCAATGTTTAATAATCAAGATGCTTATCTAAACTGGAACTATTTTCACTATCCACTCACATATGTACACATCCCTCGCCTGCTAGCTACTGATTCATTTCAAATGCCTGGATGAATCAAAATGCTTTCAAATGTAACAGATGCCTTAAAATACAAAGCTTGTGACTTCAAGAAAAAAAAAAGCTTGCTTCTTACAGAACAAGTATCTTTCTCTCTCAAATTACTAAAGTGAGGGAATAAAATAACAAAGAAAAAGAAAGAAAATGAATCTATCATTAAAAAAAAATATCCCCTTCTCATCAAATGTTAAGTGCTAAAATCCAAGCAAAATAAATATATATAAAAAAATAAATTAGAAAAGAAAATAACTTCTCTGCTTTATACTAGCAAAGCATCTTACACTTACACAGTATTTTCAACTCCAAATACCACACTGTATTTCACAAATAGTTTTTAGATATCAGGGGAAAATTATTTCAACACTGACATACAGCTCCGATTGCAAAAAGAAGAAACAGGTCACACTGACACCATATAACTGGGAGAAAAAAAGTCTTACCTAACAGACAATGAATGTGCAATTTTCTCTAAAGGTATCTAATTATACAACTTTAACTTGCCCAGAACTTTGAATCCAAAGCTCTTATTTTTGATCCCTGCCTGGACTGTAACCACAAGTAACAAAAGATTCAACTTTATTTCAGTATGCTTATTGAAAAAGAGAAGTGGCTCAGGGAGCAAGGCAGGGTAAAATGCCACATACAACATGTCTAACATCCCACAGTCAGTACGAGTAAGTCACCACAAACTAAGAATATAAATACAACCACCATTTGGAGGTAAAACAGAAGACAAATAACCAAAAAATTAACTTCAAATGAGTAATGGCCATGGAGGAAAAACATGTAAATCTTTGAAAACACTTTGGTTATCCTTGGAAACAAACAAACAAACAAACAAAGGTATATCAAAAATTGCTCTCTGGTGCAGAGATATCAAATCCTGGACTCTTTAAGCTTAAAACAAGTGAATCTCTTGGCACAGGCATGCATGTAAGCTTGGCTTTTTCATTTTAAGCTGCCCTAAAATGTAACAGTCAGGTTGACTTAGAGATGATTCCTTGTTTTGAAAATGTTGTCCTGTTTCATTACAAAGAGATATTAAGAGAATGTTCTGAAACAAAATTCTCTCACAGGATTTCAAGATTGTTTGGGTTTTTTGTTAGGCTGACAGAGTTTGTGGTGAGAAACGTTACAATTGAACTCCGGGATAAAACGTATTCAATCCCTAAAATGTCACCTAGAGTTGAGCTGAAAGCTGTGCCGCTCTAACAATGGACAGCAGATGGAAATGCTGTCTTGAAAGAAAGATTTATTTTTTTTTCAGGCTTTTACAGTAGTAAAAGGAAGCTCAGTCAACAGAAATTGAAAGATGAAAATTATTTGTGGTCCCTTGGATTTAAAAAGAAAGGGTGGGAAAACAGCTAATAACCCATGTCCTTAAAACGTAGCTGATCTCCCCGAGAGCCATGGCAACAACCCATATGGGCTCCCAAGACAACCACCACCTTTGTTAGTACTGCCTGAGGAAAACAGATCCCATGTGGTTTACTTGCATTGAAAGAGTGCAAGGAAAACAGTCTGAAGAGCATCACAGTGCTTTGGATTGAATCCCCCAACTCAACTGACTATGGCTCCAGCAGTAAGAAACAGCTACAAGCAAAGAGGTTTCATATTTAAGTGAGATGCCAGAACCAGAGTATCAAAAGCTGGTTGGAAAAAAGAAGTCTGACATATTTTTGAGGTTCAATACTATTTCAGTGTATGGATCAGTGTATGGAGGGCACCAATTTATTACAATCAGTTTAGCTTGAACTTACTTTCAGTACTACAGAAAAAATACAGCTATGCTTATCAGAAGATGTTGGTGTCTCAGTTGAAGAGTACTTCTGGAAAGAAATAAAGGTGGATAAATTACTAACCTGGTGTCTTGTAACACCTGTTAAGTTTTGTATACCTTCCCATGTAACCATAAAACTGGACTACAGCAGAAGGGGCCTATTATGAAGAAATAAGTATAAGGATAGCTGTAGAGGAAGTAAGAGTTGATCCATCTGAATGTCCCAGTAGATACGCAGTAACACAAGGTGTCCCTACAAGTGGAATTTGTACAAACCTAGTCAGGAGAAATACCAGCTACCCAAACACCATGATATTATTTCTATATATTTTAGAGAATGTCTAGGGATGAATTATCTAGGGCATGACATGGCTCACAAACAGTTAACCTAGCGAAAAATTCAAAGAGAAAGAACATGAGCTCTTCAGACCTGTCACAATAATCACATAACAAAACCTCTAGAGAAAGAGACAATGTTTCAGTTACTGAGCTCAACCCTCAGGCTCTCATGCATCAAATTCACAAACAAAAACAAACTGGGATGGGGGATGGAAAGATCTGTGATGCCAAAATGCCAAGATAATGTAGTGGACTCAAATAAATTTGCCAATAGTGAATACATAATTCTAAAAGAGATACCTGAACTCTGATTAAGATTCCTCCTTTAAACCACACTGAAGTAGAACATGAAGAAGCAGCAAGTATAGGAAATCACGTGGGTGATTGGCCTGAAACAAATGCAGCACCTTTTGAAGCTAAATGTAAGGTGGGGAGAACTACATAAGTATTAATTGTGCTAGCTTTACAAGAACAATGGAAATGACAGAGGAGAGGAGATTTCAGGACAGGAAGTAAAGGGGGAGAAAGAGAGGATACTACTTAGGAGAGACACTAAGACAGGTAGGTTACAGCTTGTAAAGCATATAGAAGTTAAGGAACACTACAACAATTAAGGAATATTTTTAGTCGAACTCTTTTTTAAAATTACAGTAAAATTAAAACTTCGAGTCCTTATTCTCATCTTCTGAATTTATTCTTGTGAATCTCCTTTAAGGATCAGGACTGATTATAGAACTATTGTTTCATTAGAAGTGTTTACCAGGACGATTTGTTTCTTTACAGACTTTCTGTACCATTAATTCTGGAGCATACTAGTGGCTCAGGTTCATTTGCAAAGTTACCATGAAAGCACTTGCAATGTATTATGACCCTGGAAGTACTTCTATAGAATACAAAGACATTAAATAGGTCTGTTGTAGGGGTTATTTACTTTAGGCATATCCTGGCAAGTTTTCTGTTCCATATTCAGGCACACTCTTGATCCCTTAAGTGTATTTGGTATTGTACAACGTTTGCTTCTACCAATAAGCTCAGCAAAGCTAGAGGGCTGTTTGAACATGAGGATGGGTGGTTCTGAGATTTTTTCTAGGAAGATTTTTTTTGCTTCAAAGCAGGATCTTTTTTCTGTTATAGGCTGTAACTGTGTAATGATATTCTAAAAGTTCCATGGATGGATGGTGGCAACTAAGGATTTAGGATTAGTAATGGCATTTTCTTTTAAGTAATTAATTCCTAACATTGTATTTGGCTGGCTCTTTTCACAGGAGTGATTCTATTGATTAAAAATCCCCTTTAGATGACTGAGATAAGCATGTCAATTGTTCTGCTAAGAACATGTCTTACTTACGGGTCTGACTGAATATTACATCTTTTAACTGTTTGGTACAGATTTTTATTTTATGAAAATGGGTGGACTCATGTTTTTTTATACATAAACTGCATATATGCAGTTTTTAGGTTACAATTTTGATACTGAGGGTAGCATCTAGGAAAGTAATGTTGGTGTAGGAATATTTCAAAGTTGGCTTGGCAGAAAACTGATAATTACTGTATTTGTGGTGGCAATCAATAAAGGAGTCTAAGTTTCTAATCCAGATAAAACTTTCATCTGTGTGTACCAGATATGCCGTGATATCAAAGTATAATTATTTAGAAACTCTTTTTCAAAACAGCCAATGAAATGGTTGGCACTTGTGGGGCTAATTTCAGGTTCATTGTTTTGTAAAATCTGGTACAGGTGAGATTAGTGAAAGCATAATTATTCTCATGGGGAAATGAGATGTTTATTGCAGTTTTTCAAATATTGGTCCTTTTCTTGTAAACCTTCAAGGGGCTACCAGCATGAGGTGGCACATGGGCTAGAGGTACTGCAGAACACTATGAGGCTGTGGGCCAAGAGGCTCTTTCTGTTATGGAACCCATGGAGAAAGTCTCTTGTTCGTTGTGGAAAACTGTCTGTATGCATAATAAGGTATTGAGTTTTCAGTGAGGGTTCCCACTGATGAAGTAGCAGTAAATAGAGCTTATGATAGTAGACCTGTCCAGGTCTGCCTTGTTTGTGGATTTGAGGGAGCTAGTAAATCATCCAAAGGATAAGAGATGCAGAGGAGGAGTTGCAAGTCATAATGAATACTTTTTTTCAGCCTTGAAAGGAAGAGAACTAGTGATCTCTCTGAGAGCTTTTGACATTAGTGTCAGCCTTGTTTTTACAGTCCTCATGGTTTATGATTGCTACAAGTGTACCTTTGTTGTTTCTGCCTTATTCACTACGTGGACATTGA
>WTSP01004236.1:0-25767 GCA_025331215.1 Actenoides lindsayi
CCCTAGCCCCATAAGGCGATTGGTCAGTGATCACCCATCTCCTAGGGTGATTGGCTAAAGTCCTACAACACCCATTTAAAAATATTTTTCCAATGTACCATAAACAGAACTTAGCAAAACACTAGGTGTTGGTGCAACTTACAAAAACCATCCTACTGCTTCTCATAACATGGGTGAGAAAGGCAGGACTCTCACCAAATATTGTGAGAAACTAAGAAAATCTCTGCTAGCAGCTTTTCCGCATCCACAGCCTCCCAGAAAACTGTGCATAAAAGGGAATTCCCACTAAAAGGTACAACCATCAAACTTCCATTTTGTGGCAAGGAAGAATCATCAAGAGCTGAAGATAAAGATTTGATGCCGAAGGGCATTGATTCCTTCTCCCTCTGGATGAGAGCCTCTGTGGTCCTTAACAAATCAAGTAACCCCTCCCTGCTACGCATCTCCATAAGTAAAGCATGGAAGTTAGTACTGCTTTAGATCAAGGAAGTGCTGCAGAAATGGTGCTCACATTCTGAGAAGTATGTTTACAGTGCAGATAGTAACTGCCTATGAAATAAACTACTCTGGATGCACTTTGGACAGCAGACTGCATTACATAGAACTTGCCTGTTCAGAGGAAAAGTTCCTCCTCAGTTTTTATTCATCCATTGACCTAGAAGTCTCATACAAACTGTGCAAAGGCAAAAATCACAGAACAACAGAAGTTTGGCATGCTGGAGGGAAGCATTATAAGGCTAATGGCTTTATGATACCGTACAGTATGCGCATGTACTGTGCCTCTTTAAATATAGTACAAAACAGCTGAGATTTTGCATTGATTTTCCTGCTCAGAACTCTAAATACTACAAATGCATTTTGTCCCTACTACAATCTGAACTTCACAAGGAGATGATAAATGAGATAATATTGATTAGATTGTGCTAAAGGGTTCCAGCTCTTCAAGGTTATATCCTTTAGAGAGTTTGTAAATCTCATTACAGAAATTTGCCTGCTGATATACATAAATAAAGAGTGGCAGAAGAGTTCCAGCATGACAGTTCTCACTGGAGTCACACTGTTCTTCAGACAGAGAATTGAGACAATCATGTACAGAGGAGTTCAAAATGGTAGAATAAGCTTGCCTTTTTCAAAGAAAACAGTAAAAAAAAGTTTAGATCATATCTGTATTAAATAAGTGTTACTGACAAAGGGTGTCTGGAGTGAAGCACAATCTTGGGCCTCCATTGGCTTTAACTGTCAGCTTTGTCAGTAATATGAAGGATGAGCAAATCCACTAAATTGTTCCAAGTACTTTACTTTAACATGCAGTTTTTATAGCAAATGAATCTTAACTTCAGATGAAAGTCAGCATCAGCTTTTCCCTGCTTTTGATGGGAGGAAAAAAATAAAAGTAAATGAAACAGCACACAGAAAAGCAAGTACAATAATCTCCTAAATTCCCCTCGAGTTATGCATTCATCTTAACTAATGGAGGAAAAGAAGAGGCACTTTCATTAGCCATCTGCTTTTAAAAAACTTTCTTTCCTTAGAACTTCCCTCTGAGACATCAGGGTGGGGAGGTGGGGAGAATGTAATGCTGAAAAGGACCAGGGATCCTTCTGTCCTGGTGGGCACAAGACTGCACAGAGTCGCTGGTTCACGCTGCCAGCCAGGAAGGCTAACAGCATCAGAAATGACAGAGATGCGATCCATGTAAACATTTCCCTTCACTTCATACCCATTAGACTGCATCTAGTTTTGGATCCTGCAATACAAGAAACACAGTGACAAATAAAAGCAAGTACAATCTATGTCCAACCAAATTGGTCAGGGGGCTGAAGCACTTCCCCTGTGAGGAGAGGCTGAGTAAGCTGGGCTTGCTTGAAACTAAAGATGAAGTCGCTTTGAGGACAAGCTAAAAACAGACCCCCAACACCATGAAAACAATCCAGCAGGGAGCTGGTCACCCGGAGAGGTTTCCATCCCCAAAGGTTTTAAAGATGCAATGGGAAAAGATGTGAGCAACTCAGTCTTAATTCAACATGGTCATTGCTTTCAAGAGGTTAGGCTCGCAGACTGCCCAAGGTCGCTTTCAACCTGAATGAGTCTGATTTGTGTTTGCTGTATCTATTATCATGATGCCACAGACAAGCAATATTAGGTGTCAGTGTTGTAGGAACACGGTCATGCCCTGTTCCTTCTGCTGAGCACTGCTACCATACATCTATTCTCGGCAGTCTCTGCACTCCCAAGTGAAAGTGATTCTATTTATATTCACCTTGCAGAATGTTTAAAACATCAGAAAAAAAAAATTGCTTACAATACAAAACACAGATCTGAGGTGTAAAAAGAATACCAATGTTGTTCTTTTTCTGAGATCAGACACTGTTTTTCAGAGCAGCAGGTGGGCACAAGTCTTATTTCTATTAAGATGTTAAAGCCATAAGCTTGAATCTTTTTTACCAGTTTGATAATCATTCTCATGGAGATACAGACAGACAGAAGCAAGATGCAGATTTGGTTTGTGATTGCAGGGAATCCAAGTGAAGAACAGTGAAACATCTGCATACTCTGATATTTAGTCAGTGCTTTGTACATTTCTTTATAGAAACTCAAAACTCTCAATTTCAGAGATTTTTAGGAAAAAAACAAAACAAAAAACAACTTCCTAAATTAGTGGACAGTCAACAACATTTGCACTGAAAAGTAATTATTGGGCTTTGCAGATTGGAATACATGAATACCCCTCCCTATCATGAAGCTCCACCATCTTTTTTCTTGTGTTTTCCATTCCCAAATCAGGAGACAAATCCTGTTCACATCACAACAAAAGCTTCTGAAATCAGCTTTTGCCCAATAAGGAATTTTAGCAGAAAAATATGAGAAGAAAATCTTCAATTAATAAGTATATCCTAGCCAAGACATCTTGGAAGTAATGTTGAAATCCATGCCACCTCAGTACTGATGGAACTTTTAATAAAATCAGAAAAATTGAAGATTCTTACTGTCACATACAGTAGTGACCAAATGTAGTCCAACCCTACCAAAATACTGAATATTAATGGCAGTCATCTACTTTAGGAAAATTGCAAGATTATTTGTCGACCCTGAAAATGATAGATAGGGAAATGGCAAGAGACTGATGTTTGTGGTAATATGACACCTAGTGTTCACTTTCAGGAAGCTTCTGTATTGATGGGTGACAAATTTTGAAAAGGCATCAATGCCCCAGAATTTGCTTTCCAAAAAGAAAAATAAATTAAAAAATATATAAATAAATATATATATATATTAGTATCTCTATCCAGGTATCTAGACATACATAGACATTGGGGGGGGGCGGTGCGGGGGGAAGGTCAAAAGGAACAAAATCCATATATGCTGCATTTCCTCCTCTTACTGAGTACACAATTTGGGTAACTCCAGAAAAGAAAAAAAGGAGTGCTATCCAAAAAAAGTTCCAGAAAATCTTTTTCTTTTGTGTTTCTGCTGAATTAAAAAACTCTACTGATAACTTCCACACAAAGCCACAAAAATCATATCAGAAAACTGGATCTACTACATCAAAAACACACAAGAGAAGTTTAAAAGAATAGTCTCCATTCTAAAAACACAAACAGGAGGAAAAGAAAAAAAAAAAGGAAAACACCAAACCAACCTAGTAACAAGGTGCATTTATACACAGAAATAAGCAATACACTTTTTTTTCTTCATTTAAAAATCTTGACCTATCAACAGTTTGCATGACTGTAAGGCTATCATTCCCTTTCATGCTTCTAGAAACACAATGAAAACCACAGTATCTAATACATACTAGATCCATGAGACCATAAAATCCATGTACAAACATGGCACAGGCACTCTGACATAGTGAGTAATGATTCCTAAGGGATTTGACCGCTAGAGTTTTTCTGAAGGGCAAAAAGGGGAGAAGTCATATAGGATATCAGAACAAGAAGTTCACTACAGATAGAAATCAGCTCAATAACAGCATGTGTCTGATCCCAAAAGAAACAAGTGTCAGAAATTACACTAAGAAGAGACTGGTGAAACATTAAAGACAAGATCAGATTGAAACTTCCATTCTATTGAACAGAATATAAATACCTGTGCTTCAAGAAGTTTATATTGCAAGAAACATTCTTAAAAGAGCTTGTTAGTGTTAAAAGTACAAACACACAAAATACATTAGTATTGTATTTCAAATCTAGCATGCTGTCTTCAATCTAAAAGTATGCTGAATTACTTTACGAGGAGTGGTATTAAATTGTCAGCTTTCTGAAGTGAAAAAAAAATAAAAATAGGTATATCCTTAAGTATTAAGATTACCTAACTACAACAGTCCCAAACAATGAATTGGACTCAGTATGCAATATTTAGTAGTTAAATGGTAAGTAGTGTTATTATATCTTATTTCTGAGAAAAACGTGCACAGACAGTCAATGCATCAACATTAAAACAGACATTTCTTTTAGCAAGGTAAACAGATCTAGATTCCAACACTGTTAAATAACACAAGAAGATGCAAGTGAAGCACTTTTCACACTGTTCATTATAAAAAAAGTCTTTATTTTTTAATAAGTTTTGAGCATCATTTTCTGCAGAGTTTGAGTACACGGCATCTCTGGGGAACTAGGCAGTTATGAACTCACCTAAATAAATATCTGCCATATGTCCCCGTTGAACTCAAAGTCTATACTGCTTTTGAGACTATGTGTATATGCATTCTTTCAATCATACACCTCTGCTTAAGATACTCTGGAAAGTGGGGCTAAGTTGTTTGGTGTTTATTGGAAAAAGCTTGCTGAAGCTTTGGATTCATAGCGCTATTTCCCATTTAGGGTCCAGGTAAACTACACAGCCACAAGCCTGGTGTTCCTACCACTCCTGTCCTAAAGGCCAGTTCACCATTCATTCACCATCTAGTTCAGCCCCAGGCTGAAGTCCCATGAGCATCATCAGGAACAGCACATCCTATTGGCCTTAAACATACACATTTAACACAACTACAAGAACACCAGTCATAAATTTCACCTAATGATAGTTATTATCCCTCACCTTTAACACTGAAATATTCTTTACTGCCATACAACCTACTCAGCTGTTAACATTTGAGGTAATTGCTGCACAGATTATTTTTGCAGTTCAGGAACAGGTCTTACAAATTAAGAGCTGTGGAACAGCTTTAAAAGACAGAGGATTCCAGAGCAGGTTTAATTCAATTACTTCCTTTTGAATAACACAAGTTTTAAAAACCCAAAGGTGCAATATCTGCATCTCTTCACACAGAGGTGAAAGAGATGCAAACTTACAGGGCATACAGTTCAAAAGCCAGCTAGGACAAGATAAGTCTGCTTCCAGATTTCTGCTCCCACACTTGCATCCTTCAAATATTTCCTCTGTTTTACGATTACAGAGGCTCAAAGCAGTTACAAATTCACTGTGAGGGGGAACACATCTTTTAAGTCATTCTTCATGCAGCTGAAAGGAGACACCTCAACAACACTGTATAAAACACGAGGAAGGCAACGCTGTTTTCCTTTAAAAATTGCAAGGCTGTGGTCACAGAAACAGCTTGAAGAACGGGGGGGAAAGATTAAAGGGCTGTTTTAGCACCAGTAAACTATTTAATAATAAATGCAATCACTAACTTTTTAGAAGGTGACTGAAAAGCACTGCAATTGCATTTCAACAACATAACTTTGGATGCCAAGAAGAGCGGCACATGAAACCACACAGCCTGTAATGATTTTTGAAAGGTACACACAGGGCATACCTACTATATTTCAGATAAATCAAGGACAGCTGAGAACCACCGTCAGAGGGCATCATTCAGAAATGATTTTCCAAATATGCTGCCATGAAGTAGCAAGTTATTTTCCAACTCCCTCACAGGCTTCTCTTAAAAGTGAGACAGGTGCTAAATACGTCGAAGTACCTTTTTTTTTCGGTTGTTTTTGATCAGCACAGGCTTGCAGTTGGGTAACAAACGAAGCGATTCCATGCTGTCGCCAGGAAGCTCGACCCTCACCTTGCTACCTGTCACGATGGGTTGAAAATCGCGACCACAGCGGGTAAAAACTCCACAGCGCAGGGGACAAATCCCACCCGACCGCGGTCGGACTGCCGGTGGCCTCCTGACTCCTCACCCCCGCAGCCAGTGACGGGCAGAAGCAGCGAAGTCGGGAAGACGGGCGTCCTGCCTAAGGGACCCGCAGTGAGCCCGGGCAGATGCCGCCTCGTCCCTCCGAGAATCCCTCGGCGTCGTGCGGGGCTGTCAGGCCGGGCCGCCGTGGCGAGCTGACAGGCGGGGGGAGCGGCGCGCCACCCCTGCTCTCCCTCGCCCCTCAGCCCTCCAGGGCGGCCCGGCCTGCACCACCCCGCTTCCCACTCCCCGCTCCCCTCACGCTGGCACCTCCCTCTCGCCCTCCGGGTAGCGCCGCCGGCGGGACCCTTCCCACCCCTCGCCCCGCCGCGGGAGTTAGTACCGGGATGGACTGAGAGGAAAGCGGGTACTTGCCCAGGTGGGGACGAGGAGGCTGCCGGGGCGCTCGAGCGGTGCTGGAAGAGGCTGTTTCCCCGCCACGCTCATCTCCTCCCATGCAGCTAACGTAGTCCTCTCAGACGGGCGGCTTGGCGGGACGCGGCGCCTCAAGCACCGACTCCCAAACACCCGCCTCTACCGGCAGCGCCGGCGTCCCGGCTCCGCGAGGCAGGCTCGCACCGCTCCGCGCCCTGCTTGCCCGGCCGCCCGCGGCCCGGGCGGGGCGGCGGCGGCACCGGCAGGGCGGGCGGGGGTGGGACGTCGGTGAGCGCGCCGGAGGCTCGGAGCCAGGAGGGCAGAGGAAGGCGGCGGAGTCGCGCTGGCTATTTAACTTCGCTCTTCTCCGGGGGGAAGGCGCCGCCGCTTTCGCTCCCCTCCCCTCTGCGGCCGCATCCCTCCAGCCGGGCTCTGGGTGCTGCTACAAGCGCTGCCGTGCTCCTCCCCGGCACGGCACTGCGCGGCTCGGCTCCATTTGGCCCGCCCGCACAGCCGGGCTCCCGCCCGTCACCACTTCCCCGCGGGGCGCTTGGGCTCCGGCCTCCCGCACCCTTCCTCTAGGGAAAGCTGTCGGGCAGGGAAACTTATGCCTGGAGAAAGTGGGCGGTATGGCGGGAGGCCGTGGGGGTGAGGGTGCCGCAGCACCGAGCGGCTTGCCCGCGGGCCATACTGGCCGTTGCGCCCGGCCTCGGAGTCTTCGGCGCAGTAAAGAGCGCGGCCCTCGCTCGTTAATCTCTGAATCAGAACTAAGAGCGGTTTGACATCCCTCGAGTATTCTCGGTACCTTTCACACAGGGTAACGCTCAGCAGTGTTTTTCATCGGGAAAGGTCCCCACCCCAGAACATTGCCATCAGATTTTGCTCTTGTTATCTTTGGCTTCCGTTTGAGTTCCTAATCATGGCCTGTGATCTGGGCCATTAGTCTGGGGGGGAACTTCTTGTAAGTCTGTGGTGGCAATGCTGAGGCTGATATTAAGCTGAGGAGGTTTAACCTGGTCTTTGGCATACTACGGTATTAGAAGACACGTTCTCCGAAGGGAGAGAGGGAAAAGGTCTCAACTTTTCCCATCAGTTTATTTAAGATCAGTGTTTCACACACATACACTTCTTTTTTCTTATATAAGTGTAATTTGAAAAGACACTTCTATTCCCTTTTGAAGCCTCTGTCCTGTAGTGCAAGGATGTGAAGCTATCACAATAATATATAACAAGAAAAAAAAAGGTGAGTAGAGCTGGCCAGACTTTTTCTAAATTTAGTTTTAAAGATTTTCTCTACCTAATTTTGCTATTTTGCTTTTTGCGAAAAAGTTTGTAAAAGCAGTACAAGAGTTAAGCAGGAAAGAAACACGAGTTACCTGAGCTCTCCATAAAACACCATCTTACCACAATCAAATGCTGCTGTGCACCTCTGTCTACTGATTCATCTTTGCACATACCAGGGTACTGCAGAAGACTGGGAGAGGTGGACAAGAGGGCAGTTTACCCTGGAGGGGCTGTGGAGTTTCAGTTGTTCTCCAGGGGCACTTGGGTCCCTTTGTCTGTGCCTAGTTGTTTTCTCTGTTGTGACCATAGGCTTGGAGTTTGCCATGCATCAAAGAGTCAGAGCTATTCTCCTAAAAAGGTGGAGCTTGTACTCAAGCCAATCTGCCCCAATCCATCCTGTGCATAAAAAAAAAAAAAAGAAAGCCATTTGTCTCGCTTCATGCCTGTAGAAGAGTGTGTGACAACATGCTGGCAGCATGAATTGTTGCAGGAGATGAGTCTGGGCCACAGCCTAACATAATGATACAAATACAAACTTAGCACATGCAGAATGTTCTGGCACTGTGAGAGGTGTGAGTTTTTCTGCTTAAGGTTAAAAACAATCAAGGAAAGCAAAGCCATACAGATGAACTGCAGCCTGTTTGGAGATGAATTGCCCCAGGCTCCAAGGGCTAGGAGTTGCCAGCAAATAACAGCAGCTGTCCTAATGGGTATTTGCTAATATGGATAATGGTTTTGCTATGATTACAAACTTGTTATCACATCCAGTTTTTCTTACCATGGTTATTCTTCTTCATGCTCTCTGTTCATAAATGTGGTGAGTAAGTGGGGATTGAAAAGTGGAGATGCAAGTTAATGTAAATACAAAGTAAATGGCATAGCATGATATTAATAAACGGTGAATGTATATAGGAAATGACTTAGAGATAAGTAGAATAGAACCCTCTTTTCAGAATGTTTCTATTTATCTACAAGCTGTACTTTTTAAACTTAAAAATCTTTGTCAATTGGGTATAATAAGCCTTGCAGACAATATGTAACTTCCTGAGAAGCTTATCTTAGCATTGACAATTACATAATTGATTTATGGAATTCACTGAAAACTGGATAACATCAGACAGCTAAGGAACTATTAATGCTTAGTTCTTTTTGGATTTAATAAGTATGCTTCACAAAATTATATTCTCCTATGGTATTGCTGAACTGAAAGTAAGTGGATACATATGATTTGGGAGAGGATTAGGAAAAAAACCATTTTGTACATAATTTGAGCTAAGCCAATTTGTGATAGTCTCATCTAATAAATTTCTTTCTTTCAAGGGACAATCTGGTTTAAATTGCTTAAGAAACCTATGAGCTTTTTATGAGTTGGTGCCTTGTTCAGTTTGTTTCTAGTGAAAAACTTATATGCATTTTCTTCCTCTGTTCATAATTTTTCAGTTCCACTGCATCACTGATCCTGCAAAAGGTTTTGCTTTTGCCATTCCTGAAATATAACAAATGGAAGCTAACTGTCAAGTAGCTATTTTAGTGATGATAGTTTTTCTTTTTCTGGATTACATTAAATCCTATAACTTGGAATAAGGTAATTATTTGAAAATGTCTAGCCCTTGAAATTTCATAAAAATTGATAAAATATCAAGAAAGTAATCATACAGAGAGACAGTAAGTCAAGAGAATGCTGAATGTTTTCAATAATATACCATGATTTTAAGTCAAACTCATGATTTTGGGGTATTACATTAGACAACGTAGGAAGTTACATTAGGTAACAGTGAAGTTTCATTAAAGGTCTGACTGGGCTGACAACAGGAAAATTGAAAATTGTGCAAAAGACCTGAATAAAATCAGCATTCATGAAAACAGATGCGAACCACTGAATTTGGAAGAAACTGTATTACAGACCTGTCTTTATTTCCATCTGTTTGCACAGAATCATTGGAGTTGGAAGGCACCTCTAGAAATCACCTAGTCCAACCCCCCCAGCAAGGTAGGTTTGCCTGGAGCACATTACACAGGATTGCATCCAGACGGGTTTTGAATATACACATGCTTGCGTTCATACCTACAAATGCACACCCAGAGATCATACTTGGCTTAGAGAATGGAAACAGCAGACTATTGCCACTAAAACTATAAATAATTTATTTTACTAAGCCAAATAGATGTCAGTTAAAGGCTTTTTAAAGAGCAGATGGAAGAGGATAATCAGATTTTCTAGGAAATGTAGGTATCTTATGCAGACATTACAAACTTTTCCCTGTCTGTACAAAGACATCCATACAGCAATTGAAGTCAAGTTGTCTTAATATAAACTCCAGAATTTGCAGGTGTTCCAGTTTTCATTTTTATATGGTAATATTTGCTGTATTCATCAGAAAAAGGTCCTTTTGTAAAACATAATTGCTTTGTGAACTTCATTATACTTAATATTTTGCAACCAAAATAAATGCTTCTTCATTTAATTTTGTGTTGTGGGAAGAGATCAAAGCTATGTGAAGTAAAGCATCTTTTCCTATGGAATACATGTTAGAAGCTTCTGACTTGGAAATCACATGTAAGGGAAGGTAAAAATGCCATACATCCAAAGGAAACTGCTGCCTGTCTTGTTGAGAACGCTGTCATTTAGCCAGCAGTATCCCCCAGTTTAGGAGAAGGAGTAAGGAAGATCCTAGACAACTGACAATCATCATTAGACCCCTATCTCAATCTACTCTCCATTTGCCATTTTTATTGTGTATCAAGCTCACGAGTAAGGGGCAAATTACAGGGAGTAACAATCTGACAGTCCATCAGAGGACAGTAGTGTGCCAGAGGCTGCTTAAAATATACAATGATAAATGACTAAAATTTCACAGGTAAGTTATTTTGCATCAAAAGACAAACACTTCCTTGCTCTCATGAATCTATAATGTGCATCAAATGCCCTGTAACCACTGTCCCAGACATTTCCTCAGTTCGTTGCATAGAGTAAGAAACTGTACGTACAGCAATAGCAAAATGGAAAGAGGCAGCAAAATTGTCTGCAACATCAAATGAAAGCAAAAGGCTGCTGCACTTCAAACAAAGAAATAAAAACTTCCCTTGAACAACTGTTCAGTGAGAAAGGGTGATTGAAATAAGCAGCTCATGTTTTTATGGCAGAAGGCTTTTTTACGGCAGAGCAGCGGGTGGGAGAGGCGGTGAGGAAGTTTGCCAAACCACCCCTCCTTGCTCCTAACCCCTTTAATGAGCTGCAGGTACACCTTACCAGGGCACCCCACTGCCAAAGATTGACTAGGACAAACCAGTACTATTTTGGCTGTCACTATTGCAGGAATGAGTATTGACTGCATCAATCAGGAGTTCAGCATCCCAGGCTATTCAAGAGAGCAATTCGTCATTGCTTCCCTGAGCAGGTTATTATAAAAGACTATCGAAAATGGGTATTTGTACAATGGGATATCTGAAAGATGTATTCCCAAAGGATGTTTATAGAGGGGTATTGGACTGATCAGTATGTATTCTTCAAAATCAGACAATTTTAAGAACACTGAAAACAGCATAGACTTCCAGCACTCGTCACCAGCTGAGGAAAAGAAGTATCCAGTCACAAGCAAGTGGCTAAATGGCACTGTAGAATTGAGCAGGATTTTAGTACAGTTTCTTGCAGCTGTTGATAA
The DNA here is from genome assembly GCA_025331215.1 of Actenoides lindsayi. NCBI lineage: Eukaryota > Metazoa > Chordata > Aves > Coraciiformes > Alcedinidae > Actenoides > Actenoides lindsayi. Next base: position 11,449 of record WTSP01004236.1, read on the forward strand.
AATACTCATTCTTAAGCACTTTTTTTTTTCATTTGCCTGTCCTTGAAATCTGCCTTGTTTTACCAAACGGAGGAGCTGATGTTCCGCAAACTGTAGTATTTTGTTTGTGCTGGTTCTCCACAGACAGCAGCATGCCAAAACATTCTGTGGAAGCTATGCCAATATGCAAGAGGGAATACAGTATTTTGTGGCCAAAGAAAGCACAAACAAGTCCTCAGCTTGTGAGATGGGGAAGAGCTGAGTTCTGGAAACCTACTACCACTACTCAGTTTTATCAAACAACTGTGTGGCACAAGATGACTACCAGTTCTGAGAACGAGCACTAAGATACAGAAATCCCCCTTTCTTGGGAAGTGCCCATGTAACTGCAGTAGCATGTGATGCTCCTTTCAGCTTTCCCTTTCCCTCTAGTTTCTGCTTATTACATTTGGTAGCCAATGTACAAACCCAGCTGTGAGCTATTTGTCGTATCACATAGTTTTTTTGCTTAGATTCATTATTTATGTTTCAACAGTATTTGACCAAAATCTATCCAATCATATGAATGTACACAAGTTAGCCAAGATTCATTTAATTAAGAAAGAAAATGTGTTTCACAAAGTAAACTTGGTTGTAAGTTGAAGCACTGGGAAGTTATAATCAATGAACAGAGGCAGTGTCATGTGCTTTGAGTCACCGATAAATAAATCAGATAGAAACTGGTGAGTACATAATTCATGGCCTACTTCTGCCAAAAATTCTATAGTTTTGTGTGTTGAATAATTTCAGTACTGAAGGACATGGTTTTTATGGATTTGTTGATTCATTTGTGGGTAATTCATGACCAGAGTCAAGTGTGCAATACATTTCTTGAATTGCTCAAGTAGCAGTATTACTATACTTTTTGAACCAATTCTCTTCTCAGTTGCAAAGGGAAGTAGATGCAGCTTCATTTAGACAGGCATGTTTTGTTAAAAAAAAAAAAAAAAAGCAGAAGTGGACAATTAGAAGAAAGAAAAATTTACTGCTGATTTTATTGCTTGAAAAATTCTAGGAGAGTCTATATTTAATAGCTTCCATGCAAAACAGAATAGGAAGTAAAAGAAAATGTTCATTGCAGTGGCAATATCCCTCTTCTGCTCAACTTTCTACTACAGTGCAGAAATTTGCTATGTGCTCTGGCACAACAAAATGCTCTTTTTTTTTTTTTTTTTTTTTTTTTTTTGTTTTAATCCAATTTTTCTATATCTTTGAATCTCTAAGGTTTACAGTCATACTTGTATGCTAAGATACAGGAAAAGCTGTGCCAAATATTCATATTAAATGACCTTTCCAAAGACATTTAGCTACCTTTACCAAGTTGTTTGTAATTTTATTTTATTTCTACATTATTCAGTCATACTCATAGAATGGACAAATAAAAGTGTTGATTATTTCCTGTCATTACAGAGGAATCAAATGCAAACATTAAGTGAACATAAAAGCAACCAGTATTTTTTATATACCATTGTGCTGTGCTGTGAGTAGCTTAGCAGAAGCTTTCGAATAAACTTAACTTCAGGACTTTTCACCAGTTGTTGTGGGCAGTTATGGGTCTGTAACAGCAAAAAAGCATAGGAATTAGGAGGCTATTGCTCAACTTGGTTTTGATTTAGCTTAACACTGACTCTACAGTTGCATGGTCTAAGTAAGTGTAACAATAAAAAAAGTGGTCATTGCATAACTAACACAAGGGGAATAAGAAGAGGCACAGTGGTCAAACAGACCGGTATAAAAAGAAGACTAAGAAGACGTAAGAACAGAGAGAAAAACAATAGCAGACTCTTCCCAGCAGAGAACTCAGGTCCCTGGCAACTTAGTGCAAACTCTTCTCAAGTAAGGCTGGCAGTATCAATTTTAGGATCCCAAAGGTCATGGGAAGGGTAAGTGTAACACTAGGAGATAGGATTAGATTGTGGAAAGTAAGAATATAACTGAAAGAATAAAATTAATGGAGATTAGCAATAATTGGATAATTTGGGATACATGTGTTAGTATCATTATAAATGGATTAATATAGGTCTTTGTTGTATTAGACTGCCAAGACACTAATTAGACTACTAATAAATTCATGGCTCTGCATATGACGAGTGTTCTTTTAAGCCAAAATAAATTGCTTTTGGTTTAATGAAACAAAGTGGTGGAGTACGAAGACAATGTAGGCAAACTTTTAAGGACCTGCTGAAAATTTGAGAGGAAGAGAGAACAGAGAGAGAGCTGTTCAAAGTGTTTGTTTCATTGAAGAGGAGATGTAGTAATCAGAAAAATCAGAAACCCCTTTTTAAATGTTCTTGGTCAAGAAGCAGAGTCTTCTGCTTCTTCACTTAGAGGAGATCTGAATTTATAAAGGAGCCAACAAAGCTCAAAGATATAAGAAATGAAACCCTGTAGCTCTATAGGAAGGGTAAAATTTCCAAAAGGGGAATAAACTTCAAGGGCAAAACCACCCTTCCTCCCATATAGAAGAGGAAATAAAACCCTACTGAATTAGTATTTCTGAAGAAGCTTCTTGGAGATTCACTCGGTCTCCTACACACACTCACATGCACACACAGATGGCCTGGTTGAGTCTTGATTTGAGGGTTAGGGAGTGAATTTTGTTCTGTAGAACAACCTTTTTCTCTAAAGTAAGGTAGTGACCAAAAAGCTGGGTGCTAATTTAAGATACTAAAATGTCTTGTACTAATAGTAATTGGTGATGCCTATGTGGAGCTACCAAAATGAATTTGCTTACAAGCAAGATGGCATCTGGTTTAGTTGCATTAAAAATAGTGTACAGCCCAGTATGGCTGGTGTGAACTTAGTACCCCAGTGAAGGTAGTTATACAACCAAAACTATATAAAGTAGAAATAAGTTAGACAGAATATCAGTGCAAGAAAGAGCCCTCTCAAATTCAGAGTCCTTTATATGAGATGATGTTCTCAGACTTTAACCATTTCAAGTGCAAGACCTGTATCCAGTATGCTACAACTGCACAGATATACTGTACGAGGAATGTAAAACTATATGGGTTTTCTAGATCCCAGGTGAGATTTAAGTAGTAGAGGCAGGGCTTAGATAAAATTTTGAGCACATATCACAGCAGAAGTTCTGAATTTAATCAGTATAAAGAACTGTCTACAACCCTGTTACTTGCTTTTTCGCCTCATCTTTCTGTGATTTCCTTTATGAAACCCGCATGTTCAAGAACAGATTCGTTCTATTCAGTTCCTTCAGAATTTCTTAGTGATTTTGTTTTAGCATACTTAAAGACAATACATACCACTAGCCAATGATTCAATTGCTACTCTTTCTATCAGAGGTTACCTGTTTACTCTGAATTCTTATTAACATTTATGTCCTAGGGAGTTTGCAGCGAGCTTCAGTAAGACGAAGATCCAGTTGTAAATGTCACGTTTTGTGTAAAAGTGCTGTTACTATTCTGATCAAGTTAGTGGCCTCTTCTTCATACACTCAGATGCAGTTTTTGTTAAGCAAGAGACACAATGATTTAGTTAAAATAACTTGCATATAATTATTATCTGACTTTTTAGATGCACTTTAACGTACTCATGACCTTGAATTCTTCTAATTCTTCTTGTAATCATTATCTACTTTTGTGCCCTCTTACCAATTGTTAGCCTCTTTCTACTTTTGAAATCGATTGTAATTTATGGGTTTACGTGGGTCTGAAGTTCGATATATATGGATAGGCCATACACTGTAAACAGGAAATCAGAGAGATAGAATTCTCCAAAGAATTCTCCACTCACCAAGGATCTATTACGAAAGCCATCGTTAATGCTTTGTGCAAGAAGATCATTCGGGCAAAATGTAATTAATATAAATAAGGTTCTTTTTTGACTTACAATTTGTCTACTGAAGAAAGGAAGAGAACAGTATGGATTGTTGTTTGTATAGTAAGCAGAAAAAATACTGCTGCAAAATTGTTGACAGCACTTTTTTGTTTGTTTACTTGCTTCTAGCATTCTTTCTATTTAATTTTGTTTCTTCTCCGTTGAAAGCAAACTTTTCTATTTTAGGTTCTGTAAATTAAGAACTGCTTTATTCTTCTACTGCAATATTTAAAAATGAATGTGGTGATGTTTACCTGCATTATCACTGTGAGGGAAATAGAAAGGAAAATGTTTTTCAAAAGCTCAAATGTGGTTTTGGCCCCAGTGGTACTGTTGTTAATTATGCCCCTTTTCCATCAGGAGAGAGGAATCTGAACTGAAAATGAAGTATTATAATATTATTTTTTAAGGAACTGTAAAACTCTGGAAACAATATGGATTATTAAATATTTCAATAAGTTCTACTCAGAGACTCCAAATATGTATAGTTTGGACTTTTTCAAGGTGCCAAACAAAGAGAAGTTGAATTCTATGCTCCTACAAAGAAGAACAAGAAAAGAGATTCCAGTTCAGGTAGTAATGCTCAGTAATAAAAGTGTAATCATATTTGATTTGGAACTGAAATTTTTTGTCATGTATAAGACTTCAGTGTGTGTCATTCATAAACAGCAGTCAGTTACAGCAGAATTCCTCTATGGAAAAAAAGAAAACTCAGTACATGGTAAAGCAAATAAAAAACCAGCTTCTTGTTTTTAAAAAATGCAGTCACAACAAAACTTTTGATTTAATCTATGATGACATAGTTAAATATGATTCTAGAATTCCAAGGGAAGGTTGAGGAAATAACATTGCAGTGCAGGAGAGCTAAAGAAGAATAATGAATAAATTGTCTCACTTAGAAAAGTGTCATTGACTTAAGTGCCAGTGGGCAAACCACTTATTATCTCTATTTCTTATTTTACCTCTGTACAACTAGACATGTTTTTTTTGTTAGAGGAATTTTATTGGGATAAATAAATGAGGAATTTTAAAGAATAAAACTAACTTTGGGATATAGTTAATGGAATTAGGTCAAGACACTGATTACATTAACTAGTATAGAAATTAATCTAGTCTGAGGCAGTGCCTGCATTATTACATTTGTGGGAGAATAGGAAAAAGAATCAATAATAGATTATGTAAAGAGAAAAGACATTAGCTGAGGCTGTTTAAAATAAAATACTGTTAAATAGGATGAATTACTGGATAAAGTTGTGTGATTCTTTCAGAAGTGAAGGAGCAATCTATTTATTTTGGGTATATATCCTATATATGTACCTAGTGCGAAAAGGAAAGTTTTGCAAGGTAAGAAAGCCCTTATAGTTTTAATAGCCATGATACATGAGTCCATAGTTCCACAGTGAGAGGAATTTGGTGACAGCACTTCATTAAGAAACTTCCACAGTCATCCTGTGTGTGCTACCACTTGGTTTGTGCCAAAGCAATTTTATTTGTATTTCTGTAGACCACATCCCTGAACAAATCAATGTTAAAAATTACCTAGGAAGAGGGAATGAGCTGCTAGGGGACCGAATAGAACAGAGTCTTCAAAGCCAGTATTGCTAGTAAATCCCTCATAAATTGAAAATTGAGTAAAATTATTTGAGTATGTCCCAGGAAACAGAAGATTTGAAATGCTGTAAATACAAAGTAAACACCTAACCCAAAATATCCCCTAATATTCTATCTCTCCTTGAATTTACCAGCTGTGACTACACAAGCAGTAATGTAATTAGTATGGTCAAAAAATATGTTGCAAAAATAGAGAACAGGTGTGAGGACCTTATGCCTACACAATACATGTTTCAAGGAGAGTAATTTTTGTCTAGCCTCCTGAGCTGAATGCTTCAGCAGTTGGAGAACACCTTTTGATTTATTTCCAGCCAATGTGTCATCATCCTGGATGAATACCAAAAAGCATTCTAAACATTCTGAGACCACTTCACAATGCCAACCCAAGCATGATAAGTCAGAAGATTCACTTCAGAAGTGAATCCAAACTAAAACGCTTATGTAGAAATATCTTTATTCTTCCAACTCTCTCCTGAGAAAGTATCAAAAGATTTTGCAATTTGCTTAGGGCTTTCCTCCAAGGTAGGGCGTTAAGATCCACAAGAACAACTCTGTGTGGTGAACAACACACCATTGAGAACTGTTCATGCTCAATATCATCTCCATGGAAAGAACTTTGATAAATATAAAATACATTAGTAAACCCCTAAGTTTGTCTGAAACTGAATGATGACCTACAAGCCAGATTTGTTCTCTCCTCATGATTAGGAAGAGAATTCCAGAGGGGAAGGGGCTGCCTTCAGTCCTTTTACCATTAAGGCATTTGACCATAGGACATCTCCAGTTTTTCAGTGTTTCGTAGGAAGAGTGCGATGGACTGATTCTATTACTTAAGGGTAATAAATATCGGGCAATTTCATGAAAATGCTGTAGGCCAGGTCAACTTATTGGGCTATGACTTTTAACCACCCAACATAAAAATATTTTGAGTCATCTTGCTACTCTGTTCTATATTATCTGTAACCTGTTTTTTGTTATATGTACAAGTTTCAAAATATGATGCCAAATTGAATGAAACAGATGTTATCAGTCTGAAGAAATGGTAGGTCACTTCCTAAAGAACTATGTAAAACTGCTTCATACATCTGTGCAGGAGCTGTGGGGTACTAATGAGGCAACATATCTGTCTGGGTTAACTTAGCAGAAATTTACATGAACCATACATTTGTAGTGAGTAGATCACCTGCACTTTTAAGAACCTATTTGTGCAATGCAATAATTCATCAACACTTTTCCTGTTGCTGGGATTTTCCTAATTTATGTGTAACTGCCAACATCAAAGATTACTCCTGAAATAAAAGAACATCCCATTTCATAGCAGAAAGAATTAAAACATCAGAGCCTGCTAGTGGTTCAGTAAATTTGTATGTTAATTTTTGGTGCCTGACAGAAATGCCTCACTAGGTCAGAATTTTGAAGCTTTTCCAGAAAGGAATGGTTTGCCTTACAGAAATATAGAATAATTAGTGCTTTCATAATTAATCTATTAGGTAAATATTTTACCCAAAAGAGTTGATGCCAACCTATTCCAAGTGATTTGATATGCTCAAAAAGCATTTGTGTAGTTTTAAACTAAGAAAAACGATGAAATGCTGAGTACATCTTTGATCTTAAAAGCATATTCTTCATAACACAACAGGAGCCTTGGTGTATCTTTAAAGAAATTTCAAGACACAACATCAAGACAGTCTTCTTATAGAAAGGTCAGATGCTTTTGTTGAAAAAACAACTAAAACAACAAACACTTTAATGTAAAGACATCTAGCATAGTCAAGTAAATTTCTCCATTATGTCATAGAATGAGAGATCAACCCTTGTTCCAACACATACAGTAACCTAGTTCATGAGGTTTTTCTCAGCTTATATTTCAGGGTCATTTAAATCCAAGAGCTTCAAAGCAAACTACAACTAAAATTGTTACATTTTGTTTCCCTAACCGCTTCTTTGTATTTGAAGCTGTTCTCATTGGTCCAAGGATCCAACTTTCGCCTCAGTGAGATCATTAAGTAAAATCTGGAGCCAATGATCAGCTGCAACTCTCTTCACTTTAAAATATTTGGGAGAATCTGATGTTTTCCTTCAGTTTTAAAAATGAATAATATTAGACCATTCTACTAAAATTCATGAAGCTGGTCCACTGTGATCAGGTTTTGAAATGGGCCAAATTTTTAAAAGTAGTCTCTAATTTGCAAGCCCAATTTTGTGTTTCTGTTTGAATCTGCAAATTGTGTTTTGAATTGTGGAGCCTTGTGTGTAATTTGTGCTATTACAGTTTTGAGTAAGTGCTAATGTTGATCATAAAAAGCCTTCCAGGAGCTGTGTTTGGAAACCCAGCTTAGGTATAATGTTATAGGTAATGCATTTTGCATTAATATTGAAATTTCTTATGATTTCTCAACTATTTATCTTGAAATAGACCATTCATGATGAAAAAATTATGAAAAGACTGTTCCTCCTTTGAAATTCCAGTGTTATTTTTGAAAAATACTTTTGGGGCTCTGTGTTCATTTGCTGACATTATCACAGTTCAGTGTGAATTACAATTTACATTTAAAATGTAACAAGCAGTCATCATTATTCCATTTTCCACATTCTGCCTCAGCTCAAATAGTGTATTAATTTGAATAAAGTGAAAATAATGTGTCTTACAGCAATTTACAAATAGGCCACTAAATTATGTAGGATTAAAACAATCTGGATATTATTAAAAAAACCCACAACCCACCATGATTTGTTACAATGTTAGCTAGCATAGCTGAGTAATCACCCTAAGCAAGATTGCTTTTGTTATTTAGGCAGGTATTTTGTATGGAGATACTACCCCATCTAACTCTTACTGCTTGGCCAGAGGAGTGGACAGGGAGAATTGCAGCCCCTCCAAGTACTTTCCCCTCTTAATTTGTGGGGAATGCATGGCACCTTGACATATCCAGGCAGAATCAAAACTGTAATTTTAACTACAAGTAAAACTGGCACTAAAAAAGAGAATGTACTTGCAATCTCTGAGCCTTGCAATCTTTCACTGTGGCAAAATACCTTTAAAAAAAATGCTGTCATTTTTGTAGGGGAGAAAGGAAGTGTAAAACATCGGAGGTTTGGGTTGGGTCCTTTTTTCCTTTTACGTGGGATGTTGCCTCTGCTTCTACTACTCCTGATAATACATCTTTTTTTTTGGCAGCATAACAACATTTTTCTCAGTGTTATTACAAACAGAGATGCTTAACAATGAACATAGTATCAGTGCCAAGAATGTTAGGCCTCTATATCTGCAGACTTACAGTCATCTCAGATCTATCCAATTTGGTGGATTTAGAATTAGTTAAAATCTTGTAAAAGCAGTCACCTAGCTAAAACCAGTTTCTGTTTTGCTCTACTTTCAATCTGTTCTCCAGTGTAGTAAAAATACATATTTTTGTGTATCAGAAGATTTGCAGAGAGTTTACTTCTCCCCTTTGGTACACAGAGGCTCAAGTAAACAGCATCTGTAATATCTGACCTTCTGAGCACAGATTCCCCAGTGTGCCCTGAATAAACAAAAAAAAAAAAAAAATCTAACCCCTTTGTATTTAAATCCATCCAAGTGCAGGGATATTCTGTAAATCAATGAAGATCAACATATTTAAATACATTCTGATTATTTGGAAATTAAATAAAAGAAGTAAAGCCCATGGATTTTCTTACACTTTCAGAATTTTTAATGTGATTCAGAAAAGTCTGCTGAAAATGGATTTTTCATTGCAGAAAGCAGCAACAGCAATATGCTCTCAAAGCACATATTTAATTTACCTTTCACTTTCCTAAACTTCAAACTTTGAGGAACAGTTTCTTAGACCTAGTCTCTTCCTACAGGCCTGTTCCTTATGTTTAAGCATAAACTAACCAATTTTTAGAACACTGTGAAAGACTGGACTATGTTTCTCTCACACTAAAAAAACAAAGCAAAATAAATAAAAAAAATTTTAAAAAGTGTGGGTTTTGTTTGGTGGTTTTTTTCTTAAACAGAACCACTTCCACTGCTACTGGTATCAGGTGCTAAAACTTGGCATGAAAAGACCTCTTGTTGTGGAAAAGCGCCTCTTCATGTTCTAGCATACATTTGCTTTGAGTTGACCAAGTTGTGAGTGTTCACAAATCACAACCTGGGTAGGTACAATGGGTTTACCGTGTACATTTTTGCTAAGTTTGCAATACATGAAGGTTATCTCCTATGCTACACGATAAAATATATTCTGAAGGAAAAGCTTTAGCAGAAATCCTGCTGTAGGTAGCATTTGGCAAAGAATATCCACTGACTGCAATGCAGACTGCAAGGTCTGCAGCAACTGGGTCAAAAGCTCACCTTTCTGTTCTTCCCAGGAAGCCTCAAAACTCACTGGGCTGTCTTTCTGCTCCTTTACCCTCTTCTGTAATTTGAGTCCCATGGATTAGAACCATTCTTGTGGCCCTTTGCTCAGTGGAAATAGTTTCTGTCCTTATAGTGTAGGCCCCTGGGCCCTCACTAAAGGTGCTTCCTGGCTTGATAGCTGTCTGCAAGAATGCCAATAGGAGCTGAGGTGTGGCTCCTGTTTCAGATAAATTGAGTGAATCCAGGTGTCCTGGTTTAGGGGCAGCCAGCAACTAAGCACCACACAGCAGTTTGTTTTGTCAGTCTTCCCCCCTCCCCAAGTGGGATCTGAATGAGAATCAGGAGAAAAAGGTAAAACCCCATGGATTGAGATAAGAAGAGTTCACCAGCACAACACAAAGAGAGAAAAAAACCCCAAACAACAAACCAGTTATAACAATAATGCTAATGAAATAATTCATAAAATGAGTGATACACAACACAACTGCTCACCACCCCATAACCTGCTGACTCTGCTTAAGCTGCCAATGTTGCTTCCACCATGCAAATTGTGCACCCTTCCCCAGGCCGGCTCCACTGTGTAGAATGGGCATGATGTCAGTATGGTATCAGATATCCCCTTGTCTGGTTCTATTGGCTGTCCTGGCTGTGGCCCATCTCAGCTTCTTGTGAAAATTAACCCTAATCTAGCCAAGCCCAGGATGCCAGGAATACTTTGTTACATTAAGGAATTCCCCAAAGTCTCTGCCTAAGCATAGGCTTCCGTCAAAGCTACTTGTATTCTGTGATACCAAGTGTGATCCTGAGGCAACATTCGGAATGTATTGTAGTGATATCTGATACAAAGGCAGAGATACCACAGCACTAATGAGACTTTTTTTCATTTTAATAAGAGTTTCCTCTCAATTGTTTTATTTGTCAATATTTCTATTTTAAAACTTTTCATTCGTTAATGGATCTTGACTGGAATTAAGTCTTTTGCATGCAGCTGGTGTTGTAAGACAGTTAAAATATTTCAGCAAAAACATACAAACATTAAAAGTAGCTATTTGAATGTGTGACTTGTTCAAACTGCTTTAGATGTGCTCTTATTACTCTTTCAAGGACAGATAGTGTTTAACAAATAAGGTCTGGAATGAATGAGAACATATGTAAATGTGTGAAGTGTATTAGATAAGTGGAAGACCTTAGATGTGGAAGCCATTGATCACTTCCGTGCTGACTACTCAATTAAAGTTTTTGCATGTCAGTTTTGAGTTGTATCATTATCATAAGCATAAGTTTGAAAGTCCCATTAGGAGCAATGCTTCCAATAAGGGAATGAATAACTCTTGTCATTAAAAATGTAGGAAGAATTTAATTTTATGTTTTGTAATCAGAATTACAAACTTCTATTCAGCTCTAAGGACAGAGACTTTCCACAGTGTAACTGACCAATCTGGATATTAAGATTTTTTTTTTAAATTATATGTATTATGGTAGTGTATAGAAGCTCCCAATTCCTATATGTCAACATATTTTAGTATACATCATATGGGAAAATGCTGCTCTTGAAACTTAAAGAAAAGGCAGACTCACTTGGGAAGAAAAGTCTTGGCAGACAGAACTTTCAATAAGCTCTTAATTGACTTACAATAAGAAGTCCATTAATAGTGAAAGGCTTATGCATTTTTGGAAATTACACACGTGGCAATTTCCCTAAGGTTAAACAGATGGATAAAACAAGTTGTGAAGTGTAACCAAGCCTTGTAGCAGATATTAAAATGACAATTTGACTGAAAAACTATTCATATATGTTATCTGAAAAATCACTGTCAGGAAGCCAGCTGTCCTTAATGCATTATAAGCATGACATCAGCTCAAGTTAAAGGGGTGCTATCCTTCTATCCCCCTTTCTTGTCTGCGTGACCTATAAAAGTCGCAAAGATCTTGTGCAGAAGCTACTACAAGACTATTCTCAGATAATCCTTGCAATATAACTCAGCTGGGTTTGTGGCAGCTTTGTACACCTGGCATGGCAACAGAAAAAGCAACCTTTATATTCCTGACCCATAATCCAACCCTGTAGCAGACAAAGACGACTGTCCACCAGTTAGTAGTGTCTGGGGCTCTTTGTAGTTCTTTATTCCTGCTGAGAACAAACCAGTGATCCAAGGGTTCTGTATTTCTTAGTGTTGCTTCTTCTATCTCAACATACATAAGCATTTATATGAATTAGATACCACACTGAAGTGACTGCAAGCATTACTCTTTTCAGGTATCTGTGCTGATATACTGAGGCCTGGATCTCAGAGGAAACTGTCTACAAAATTAGCTCTAATATGTTTAAGGCAAAGGTGGAACTCTTAATCATGGAGGCATCAGCTTCTCCCTATGCAAAATACATCAGAAAGCTAGTGAAATAATTTCTTAACAGATTAAGTATTGTCTGTAATTTGAACTGTAAAGTCTACTGTAACAGAATATTTGAATAGGTAAGAGTATTATGATCTCAAAATAATATAAAATTTTATTAAAGGAAATTAAGTACAGTATTAGTTCTGTGAGGTTTTTTTTAAAGATAAAATATTTCACTGTTCCATGCAAATGTAGAAATAATCATCATAAATGGAGGAAATAGAGAAGCAGAAACAATAAATAGATCACCAAAATAACCTAAGAAGAGTAATCATAAAGCATTATCAGTGTGAATTCATTTTAACCCCAGTGTCTCAGCAATGGAATGCCTTTACTCACACTGGGGAAGGTGCTATGCAAGACATTATTGCTCTTTGTCACACTGGCTTACACTCAGAACTGTGGAGGCTGTAGTAATGATCAGAATACTCTGGGTTTAAGATAAGAAAAAAAAAAAAAAGGAAAGTGAGATTAGCACTGTGAAAAAACTGCTTTTTTTTTTATTTTGTAACAGTGATACAGCAAGAGGAAGCATGAAATCCTCAGAGAATATGCCAAGAAGAGGTAAACAGAATAAATGAGGAAAGAAAGATGAGATGTACTTACTGCAGCTCTGTGACCAGACTGTATTTGTAATCCCATGAAAGCAAACAGGCTCATAGGTGACCTTTGGGGAAAACAGGTAATGGAAAACACAAATAGAAGATGAAGAAGTGTAAAGGTTTTAAGAATATTGAGATTATAAATTAATTCTTTTGCTTATACTTCGGTCACAATTAGGAAATGATGAATATTTTTGAGATGATCTGTTTAACTATTTGGAACGCAATAACTCTTAAATGCAATGAAAAAACACACCCATCAGAGAGTATATTAACATTTTTGGTCTGTTTGTTTTTAAATATTACTACTTTTTATGACTGTTCGTAGAACTGCAACAGACCCATCTGTCATTGAATTTAGTCCCCTTTGGCTGTAGTTGATACAGTAAATAGAATAACATAGGCAGGTTTATTAAAACAAATAAATAAATAAAATTTATGAACATGATAGCAAGGTTGATAGGCTTGAAAGAAATACACAAACACTCCCTGTTCCTTACAAAAAGTTCATCCGTTCTCTGCCTTCTCTCTATCATCTTACTCTAATCTCTTCTTGGTCCTTATCTTGGAAAGAAATTGCCACTAAGTTAAAGTATAATACTAGAACCACTGAGAAGTAAAATACAAGTGTTATTTAGTTCAAATGTCTATTATTAGACCTAAAAGAGAAGAAAAGGAGTGAAGATTTACAGTCCATGATATACAGGTTGTCAACTATACAATTTCATGGCATCTTTTACTGTTACATTCCACTGGAACTACTAAGAGATGTAAATTGCAACATCAGTGTAAAAAGTTTGAAGGTTCAAAGCATATTCAGTGTTCAAAGGTGAGTATAACCTGCTGTCAATGTTTCACCTGATTTTTTTTACTTTGTTCATGGTTGTATGGTATTATTAGTCATAAGAATTTTAAAATGCAGGGATTCAGTAATTTTATTTTTTCTTCTTTTTAATGTAATGGAAAAGTTATTTTCTAAATTGATTCATGCACTGAGGATTTTGTGCAACTAAGCAGTTTGGGGTACTCAGGATTTCTAATTTTAGAGCATGAACAGCAGTAGGACTTACCTTTAACAAAACTTTTCCTTTGTTCTTTATCAGTGCGAAGGGGAATGCTGAATATTCTAAGGTAAGTAACTCCTCAAGGAGTAATTTTTGGATGTAATTCTTATATTTGTGATATACACACATTTCCACTGTGGAGAAAGTAACCTCACTGAAAATGTTTTGCATATTATTTGGGCATCACTGTGGCAAGGCTTCATCCTGCTTCAACTATCTAAAATCTTGGTATCTATCCCAGGCCTATCCAGGCCTTCTCGATAGTCAAAGGAGAAAGAGATGCAATAAGTGCCAAAGGTATGAAACTCATTAGAAGTTGGTATGTTTGTCTGGTGTTTGTAGACTCAAGGTGGTTGAGATACCTGAAGGTAGATTGGATGGGCCATTGTAATCTCCCTTCCCTGACAGCAGATTTTGCTGGGGGATAACACAACCAGAGTTTCTT
>WTSP01004238.1:9062-21051 GCA_025331215.1 Actenoides lindsayi
GCCCCTTCTATTGGACACCCACCCCTCAGATATTTATAGACATTCATAAGGTCCCCTCTCATTCTTCTCCTCTCAAGACTAAACAGCCCCAGTTCCCTCAGTCTTTCTTCACAGGGGAGATGCTCAAGTCCTTTCATCATCCTCATAACCTACGTTGGACTCGCTCCGGTAGATCCCTGTCTCTCTTAAATTGAGGAGCCCAAAACTGGACACAGTACTCCAGGTGTGGTGTCACCAGGGCAGAGTAGGGGGGGAGGAGAACCTCCCTAGACCTGCTGGACACAGTTTTCTTAATGCACCCCAGGAACCCACTGGCCTTCCTGGCCACAAGGGCACATTGCTGTCCCACGGAGAACTTGCTGTCCACTTAAGACACTTACAGATTAGTAAAACATGTCCTCAGCAAATCTGGCTACTGTAAAAAATAAATAAATTTCCTCTGACATTTCTCTTTAGATATCCAATACAAGTGTTTACCCAACATAAACGTTAAAAGAGATCTTAAAGTGATGTAGCTTCAAGGTGGAGTCATCTTTTTTCAGGTACAGAAATGCAGAGACTATATTAGAGGAGCTGCATTATATTTTACTGTGTAAATTCTGCATTCCCTCATTAGGTGCTATTGCTGTATTTACTGCTTCACCCAGGTACTTCCCCAATTAAATTAAAAGCCAAATTGAACAAAAAAAAAAAGGCTTAAAAGTGATCACACTAAAGTGTCACAGAGCTGACTGTAACAACAATGACAGACTTCTGAGGGTTTATACTTAAAGCTGTATTTAAAAAATTGTCAATGGCCAATCAGAGAAACTGTTGACCACTCTTTTTAAATCTAGGTGATCTTAGAACTGGCAAAGTACTATGCAAGTGTGAGACTCCCAAAACATCCAGCATGAACTAGCTGGTGTCCAAGTTATAAAGACATTACACCTCATATTACATGCTTACCTTCAGTAAGACTCTTGATAGCCTCCTTGTACTTCTTTTCTTGAAGGCATTGGATACCAAACCCAATGATGCCTGGACCACTACTTGAGTCCATCTCCAGAAGCCTAGAAAAGCAGTGCAGGGCCTCTTCTGACAAAGTGCCTGGTTTCAGAAGAATAAACATGCAAT
Organism: Actenoides lindsayi; assembly: GCA_025331215.1. Classification (NCBI taxonomy): domain Eukaryota; kingdom Metazoa; phylum Chordata; class Aves; order Coraciiformes; family Alcedinidae; genus Actenoides; species Actenoides lindsayi. Next base: position 10,179 of record WTSP01004238.1, read on the forward strand.
AGTTTTAGATCAAACAAAAATGCAACAGCATACCTCATCTGCTTAAGTATGACCCTTATCTTTTGAGCTCAGTGTAACGTGTTTATTAACTAAGCTTTCTTTGTACTACATACTTATTACCTCCCACCCCAAAAACCAAACTCAAAAAACAAGCAGTAATCTAAATAATCAGTACCACCAGACAAAATGAACTGTCATTCTGAAACCTGAATTTTTAACCACTCGTTTTAAATTTCTACAGATATACTTTGTTAATAAAAAACTCCTTCATGTGTTTTTCACATAAGCCCAGCTGAATGCCCACATCAAAATCTGCCTCAAAGAAATCAAAATAATTTCCTTTTAAAGTAGACCTTGTGAACCTACAGACTTGCTGTGATAAGCTTGCTGGAACAGTCTTGCCAGGAAACCACATCATCAAATGTCTTGGCTTAATTTTAACTAATGCCACTGAATTTTTACATTTGCATTTAGCTATGGTTGTAGACTTGGCAGTCCTGCCTCAAAGTAACTGTTGTGACTTGTGGCAACAGTCTTTGTACTACTGTTTTCTTATGGACTCACGTAACATAAAGCTTGCCTTTGATTTGCACTTCGTAAAGGTGACTAATAATGCACTTCAGTTACAAGCCCACCAGTTTGGGACATGAAGGACTTATCCTGTGGTTGGGATGACTCAGATATAAACAAACAGCCTTACTAAAAGCTAAGCGTCATCCTCCCCACCCCAAGATGGCTGTGGGATGGTGAGATATTGTCAGAGCATCAGTATATAATAACTGTGCCAACCAGATCTCTTTTGCCTTTGGAAATCACTTTCTGCACGTTTCTCAAAAATGTGAAGGATTCTCATGTGGAAATGAGAGTCTGGGCCACATTTGTCTTCACCCTTCCCAACCAAAGTGAGAAACTCTCTCTTCTTTTACGTTGCTACGTTATTCCACAAAGCCTGCCTTCAAAACTGGAAAAGGCATTCCTTCCTACATATGCTGAAAGTTCTTAATATAAACCAAAGGGTTTTTTTTCCTGATTTTCTTCCCTTGCTTTAAAAAGAAATAAAGTCAAATTCTGATGCCTTAAACAATTAAATGAAAGACCAGAATTTAGTAGTTTTCTTTTTAAATGCTGAGAGTGTCCAAGACTCTTGCCATGTTGTGTGGTGAACTACTGAGGACAGCAATGGCAGACTCCCAGACCCCTGCACTATTGAACACAACATGTTTGTTTGTTTTTTTTCTGAGATTGTCCTTTTCTACTTAGAACAAATATCTAAACAGATCTGTTTATCTCCTATTCACCAGGCATTCTTTTGAGGAAAGATGCACAAATGTTTGGGTTTGGTTTTTTTTTTTGCCAAGAGAGATTTTCTGTGTCTCAAATAACCTAAATGCAGCCCATCCTCAGCCTTGGAGCACTGGTTAACAATCTCCAGTCCCTCCTCTAGCCTTCATTTATCTGGACAGCCTGCTTTTGAGTCTACTAAGGCATTCTGTCTTTGCAGGTTTCTACAATGCCAGGGTTGGACTTAACTCAGAAGACTTCTTCCCGTTTACAGTCACCAACCAGTTAGAGAGCTAGGAATTAGCATATCACAGGACTAAACACTTTTCATTTCCAGACAGGCAGAAGTACAACATTAAAGTAAATAGCATACTTGCATGGAGTTGTGAAGGGTAAAATCTTGTAAAGAGATTGTCACAAAACTAACCGAAAAAGAAATAATTTAAGACCCCAAGATGTCTAAATCCACCCTACTCACCTGACTGAATGAAGTGCAAGCAAAGTACTTCTAAAGGATAACTGACAGTAGGATACAAAGCCATCATATCGTTACAGGCCTTTTCCAACTTAGCTGTTTCATGAGGTAACTTGAAGGGAAAAAGAGAAATAGTTATTTGTGTGAATTATTCCATGTGGAATATTAAAGCTATTCACTGATCAAGATAGATTAACATAACCTTACCTTTGACAAGCGTCGAATAAAGTCCTTAGAAAGACTTTGGTGGTCCTCACCAGGAACAGGATCAGCAGAGCTCAGAGCATGTTCAAATGCAGTCACGAGCTGAAATAAGAAATAATGAGGAGTTCCACAAACAATGACTTCAGGAAAATGTTGTCTTCATAGAACGGATGGTTTGAGTCGGAAGGACCTGAAACAATCATCCAGATCAACTTCCTGACCAATTCAGGGCTGATCAGAAGTTCAAGCATGTTAATAAAGACTAAAAGTTAAAGCATGTTATTAAGGGCATTGTCCAAGTGCCTCCTCAACACTGATGGACGTGAGATATAGAGCACCTCTCCAGGAAGCCTGTTTCAGCATCTGGCCACCCTCTCAGTAAAGAAATGCTTCCTGATGTCCAGTCTGAACCTCCTCTGGCACAGCTTTGAGCCACTATTACAAGATGTAGCTGTAATATACTGTTTCATAAAGCAAGGTGGATACAAGGAAGACAAAAAGACCATAGATTCTTCTCCACACCTAATCCCAGGTGAAAGGGCTTGGTACCACAAAACAAAGGTTACTATCCTCTATGGTTAGTCAGCTCCCTGCTCTGGTCTAGTGTCCTGGTTTGAGTGAGAACAGGACTAATTCTGTTCAGCAAGTTTACTTTTCAGCTCAGTTCTTTTAATTAACTGCACTTTCTGAAGGTAGCAGCCTGTTCTCACAGACAGTGTCTGCTTCTAGCAGTGATAACACCTCATGTTTAGAGTTACTACCAAGGACTGGTATGCAGACCAAGGCCACTGCTGGATCTTGTGTACCACATTGGGGGGTGCAGAAAGTAAAAGGCGGCACCTGCAGGGAGGAGTGGACAGGACAACCAGGGATTCCATCCCATATACGCCAGATTACTCTTCGGCTAGAGCTGAGGGATCCAAAGGGTCTCTGGGCTCTTCTCCACCCCTGGACTGCCTTGCCAGCTTTTGCTTGGCTCGGCTCGGGTCCTCTTTCGGTTCCTTCCTCAGAGCATCCCAGGAGGCCCCTGTCTGTTCTGCCTTCGATCAGGTCTGTGTGTTCCTGACCCTGGTACCAGAATCCAGCTCCTGAACACAGCTCCCGTCTGCTGCAGGGCCCAGGCTGGAACTCCCTCAGTGCCTCCTCATCAGTGGTGGTGGTGGTGATGTAATTACCATCAGGGGGCTTGGGTTCCATACTGGTTTGTATATATTTGTATATATTCCATTCGTATAATTATTAATTTCATTTTCATTAAAGCTGTTCTAGTTTCCTTTTCTAGTAGCTAAGTCTCTCTCCCTTATTCCCTTTCTCCTCCCCTCTGGGGAGGGAGGGGGTTAACAGAGAGCGTCTGTTATAGGTCTAAGGGGCTGCCCTGACCCTCAACCATGACATCTAGAAATCTAGCTTTTTATTTTTTGACTCCTTATATATTGGGGAACACAGGCACCGGAGAGTGCAGGCTATCAAACAAGAGTGCTATATAAAAAGGTGCCCACAGCTTGTCACAAGTGAAATACTGAACAGGACATCGCCTTCAACACCACATCCTTCCAGGTTCAGGTGCTTCACTTAAAAATGCAGTGAAGAGAACTGTAGCTTTGCATCTAAAACCCATTCCTGGTACTTCTGCAACGTTTCTTTCTTTCTTAAACTTGTTCCCTGCTGCCTGCAGCACCTCTTTTCTACAGCAGCTCATATGCCTTCTCAAAAAGTAGAGATACAGATTCAATTTTCTCCTGCCCCAAATGATTTCAAATTATATTTTCTACCTTTCTGGAGAGCTGCTATCAGCCAGACAGGGGATGAAAAATTTCCACCCTTTCTGTTAAAGGAGGTTCATCTTGCAAGAACGATAAATCAGACAAAAACAAAATTAGCTGTGGCTACAAAGAACACTGGGTCAATGCAACTCATGATTGCTATGTTTGTTCCAATTAGCTATCACATTCTCCTCAGTGAAAGATTAAAATCTGTAGGAGAAAAGAAAACCTGAACCAAAACATTGCTACCTAGGGTAAAGACCAGGTACAAGGAAATGGAAAACCAGCACAAAGCTACCTCTCCTATCCCAGAGGAAAGCAGAGAGGGGATTTCTTGTTTTGAAAAGCACCTGTATTGGGTTTGTGTGGCATGGTTAGGGAAGTGGGAGGGCTACAGGGGTGGCTTCCATGAGAAGCTGCCAGAAGCTTCCACTATGTCCAGTGGAGCCAATGCCAGCTGGGTCCAAGGCAGATCCACTGCTGGCCAAGGCTGAGCCCATCAGTGATGGTGGAAGTGCCTCTGGCATAACAGAGAAGAGGGAAGGGAAAATAAAAAGGCACGACTGCATCTGGGAGAGAGGAGTGAAACCATGTGAGAGAAATGTCTCTGCAGACACCAAGGTCAGTGAAGGTGGAGGGGAGAAGGTGCTCCATGGGCATGAGCAGAGATGCCCCTACAGCCCATGGTGAAGACCATGGTGAGGCAGTGTCCCCTGCCTGAGGTCCATGGTGGAGTCAAACTCCCCTTGCAGGCCATGGAGGAGCAGAGGGAAGTGCCTGAAGGAGGCTGAGACCCCTATGGAGAGAGCACAATTGAGAAGACTCCTGGTGGGACCTGTGGCCCTGTGCAGAGAGGAGCTCACACTGGAGTGGGTTTGCTGGCAGGGCTGGTGACCCCACAAGGGACCTACACTGGAGTGGCCTGCTCCTGAGGGGCTGCAGTACCCCATGGAAGTGACCTGCACTGGGGCAGCTTGTGAAGAACTGCAGCCCATGGGAAGGACTCACACGGGAGAAGTTTGTGGAGGATTGTCTCCTGTGGAAGGCACCCCATGCTGGAGCAGGGGAGGAGTGTGAGGAGGAAGGAGCAGCAGAGACACCCTGTGACTGTGTGATGAACTGACTGCAACCCCTATTCCCCTGCACTAATCAGGGTAGCAGGAAAAAGAGAAAACATGGAATGAAATTGAGCCTGAGGCGTGGGGGAAAGGTGTTTTAGGATTTGGCATTGTTTCTCATTATCATACTCTGGTTTTGACTGGTAATAAATTGAATTAATCTCCCTGAGTTGAGTCTGTTTTGGCTATGATGGTAACTGGTGAGTGATCTCTCCTTGCCCTCATCTTGACCCACGAGCTTTTTACTCTATTTTCTCCCCTTGTCCAGCTGAAGAAGGGGAGTAATAGTGCAGCTATGGTGGGCACCTGGCATCCAGCCAGAGCCTACCCACCACACTATCAAAGCTTATGAGTGATGCTTCTTGCAGCATGCAAAGGTAGAACATTGCATCGCTGTGCTACAGGGCAAACCTGGAATCCCACAGAACTTAGGAGGCAGTTGCAGGATGACTGCTTGAGTTTAGGTGCCATATTCCACCCGAGGCCCACCTCGGGCTGCTGCACCCTCTCCGTTCCTGTCAGAAGGTAAAACCACCCACCTTTTCCTGAGAAGTTTAAGACCACTGAACAAAAAGTCACAGGTCTACCATGAGACAGTCACAAGGTTTGCAAGGTTTTTAAGGTTTCATTTGAAGTCTGGCTGCACTGTCCACACATACATTATCTAGATGAGTAGAAGTGAGAAGCATTACCAACTGCTCAGTCTTATTATCCTCCTTCTCTGTACTGTCTTTCAGGAACTGGATCATCTTCTTCCAAAGCTGATGAAGCTCTGCCTTTTCTGCACCTTCCTCCTGCTTCATTTGTATTAGTTTCTGCCATGTTTCAGCCACCTGTCAACAGGAACAAATGAGCTGTGCTGTCACTCTGAAGAACCAGAGGTCCGATGCGTGTTTTCCAGTGACTGTCAGCACTACCACACTAGGGCAGCCAGCAGAGTAATGTTGAAGCAACAGGCCATATTTGTATGTTTTCTGGTTAAAGCAATAACAAGTCCCAGAGCATTGTGTGGGACCTGCCCACATTCTAAGGTACAGAAAATAAGGGAAGCAACATCAAGAGTATGAATTCTGATTCTGGTCCACGGAGGAAATTGTCATTAAAAACAGAACTAAACAGCCCTCCAACAAACTCTGAGGAAAATATGAGAGCCTTGTTGGATCTAAAGCACTATGAACAGAAGCAGAAGAAGAGCAGTAGTCCATGTTGAAATTCCAGAACTTAATAGGACTCTGAGGCCTCACTTGTGGTTTCCAGTTGCCCATACAGCAAGTCCTCCTTCATACACGAAACTATTGGCATTGAATTTAGTTTCAGATCCTGGAATACAAAGAGGCTTCAGAGCTAATTAATAGTCATGAGCCTGATGCTAAGTTAATATGTAAAATTTTCCATTTTTTCATTGCTAGAGGAAAGGGGAGATGAGAACATGGAGAAAGACCATGCACCACCTTGTAAAAAAAAAAAAAGCAACGCTTTTAAAGAGTGAACAGCATAGCTTCCAAAATAGGCATCCTGTGGTATGATCACAGAAACTACAGGCAACATCACTGTTGAACCGCTCAGGCATTTAACAGCTCCACCTCGTGGCAAGCTGACAAGAGCCACAGCTACTTCTGACACCAGCTATGGAGTTCAGGTTGCATACCAACTCCACCCCACCCTCTGGCATGAAGGATTGGCGACAGTCTAGGGAGGGATTCCCCGCACCAGTGAAGGGCTAAGAAGACACCCAGAACTGGCCAAACTGGGCAGAGGACACCTCACTCACACCTACTGCGTGTAAATGTGCATTTGGGACCACGCTGGTCTCCTAGAAATAAAACAGAAGGATGATGTGCCAACCTTTCATCCTGTACATTAACGTTCCTTGTGAAGGCTGTGTCAGTTTAACAGATTTCATCCAAGTCTTATTCCGTGGAAAACAAAGGGGTACAATTAAAGTCAGTTTTCCTGTCTGTGGTCCCCGAGATCTTAAGTGGTTTGTGGCCCTAAAAACTGCAGATTCCTTGATGAAATGCAGTTAGTTCTGATCAAATGGAAATTACTTTCTCTTTTCTAATAAGAAAAGTACTCAACCTACCTCTAGATATTTCTTTTCCTGGCGATACAGTTCCACAAGCTTGTTGCACACATCACACCATTTCTGCTTGTCACCACTAGAAAGGAGAAAAACCCCACACAAATAAGCTAAATTACCCATAAAATAGTACGTTTTTTGGCTTCTGACAAATAATTCTCAGAAGGTTCAGCTGCCCAACAAATATTTGGAATAAATACTACAGGTTGCCCTGAAAGTTTTACTCATTGCTGCTGTAACTGAGTTTAAAAAAAAAATAAATAAAATTACTGTAAGGGATTGTACTTTTCTTTCTGAACAATTTTCAAATTAAGGAAACAAATCAAACACTCCAGTCAGCTACAGTGACAGTGGAGAGCTAGATTTGTTCAGAACTTAACCTGCATGAATCAGATGACATATATTCTGTGATCTTAAAGCAGAGAAGAAAAAAAAAAAAGCCTATTTATTAATGCAAAGAATGAACTGTCAGAGCTAAATGCTTCAAGGCAGTGAGTTTAGATAGGGGATATACGATAACAGAACTCTCTAAACTAACCTCAAGCTCAATTATTCCAAGAGTTTTTGCCCTATCAAAAGGGACAGGACGAAGAAACATTACACAGGCACAGAAAACCTTAGTAACAAGCACTGAGCCACTGATGTGACAAGGCTTTAGAGAAATAAATACTCCATCTTGTGTATCAGCAATGGCACTCACTGAACTAGAAATCTTAAGACTGAATTAATTAATTTACCTTAATCTTAGACTGAAATAATTAATTTACCTTAATCTTAGAATGAAATAATTAATTTACCTTTCATAGAGTTCCAAGAGCTTTTGGTAAACATCTGCCAAGTCTCCTTTGACATCTGTTTGGTTGGATTTCTCATACAAATTTGCTAGTCCCTTAAAAAAACAAAAAAAGAAAAAGATAAAAAGTAAGAAAGATTTTTCAACAATTATGAGAACATTGAAAGTTCTGCGTACAAACATTATTCCATTGTCTTCAGTAGGGTCAAGTGTTAACACAGTAACCTCTGAGCAGAACTTATGTTGGCATTTTGAGGAAATTTCAATATACCTTGAAATCAGGCAGCAACAGTTATACTTTGAAAAGGTGTTTGTACTGAAGATACCACAAACCTTACCACCGTAGAAAAATACTAGAGACAGACTGAATGTGCAACCTCATGCTTCCCAAGTCTCCACACAATACATCAGTGCGTTGTAACTATTTACTGCTACAGGTCATGCACACATCACCCACCCAGCACACAGCTGGTGTCAGTGTTTGCTACTATGTTTTAAGTAAGAGTAACAAAACTCAGTAATGACCCACTCCATGCTGGAAGCTGGAAAAATAAGTTACTAGAGAAAACTTTTTCTCCCCTCTGAGAGAAGCATTGTCAAATGTTCCCTGAGCTACAAGCATGGAAATTCCTAAGCATGAAATGGATGAATTTACTGTATCTGTCTCAATTCATGTTCTCCCTGCATGTTTCACTGATAGGTACTCTACACAGGAAATACAAACTTAAACACAGGTAAACTACAGTTCACTCTGCTGTACACACGCAGACACCCGTGGCTTTACTTCAGACACACCAATAAGACAAACCTCAGCTACTCTGAAGCTCGAGTGCACCTAAGGGCCTCAAGGAAACAGGACACAAGTCTCAGCTCTGCTTGTTCCTGCACTCCACTCCGCAGCGACACTTTTCAGGGATGGGGAAAGTGAATCTGGACATCATCCACGTACCTGCCACGCCAGTAACTGGTTTGGTTCGAGTTCAATAGCCTTCTTGTATGCTCCTTTGGCCTGATCAGGCTGCTCTAACTCAGCTGCTGACAGGCCAATAAATACCCAAGCATTGTAGTTAGTTTTTTCTTGCTTCAAGACTGCCTAGAAATACACAATTCGAAGGGATACTGATGAATGAGACCCATATGTTGAATTTTATCATTATTTGGTGAATTTTATGTTGAATTTTATCATTATTTGATGAATTATATGTTGAATTTTATCATTATTTGATTAATTATATGTTGAATTCTATCATTATTTGATGAATTATTGTATACAGCAATATTAGAAGTTAAGTAATTCTGAGGAAAAGGCTAAGATTGGTAAAGTCAGCTTTTCATGACAGAGAATGCTTTGTATCTGAACTATTCCACCTGTAACCACATCTGTAGCTCATCAATTAAAGCACTCCTGTTGAGGTCAGGATTAGAAGTGGATTTTATCAGTATTGTTCTAGACTTAATATTCTTATTGCCACATATAGGCAAATACAAAAGGGAAAGGGAATAGAAGTTCACATGTGGGCAAGGTACATGAGCAATCAAGTTAAATCTGAATATCAAATCTCAAATTGTTACATTGATAAGCTACTCCACACTCTGCACTGCTATACAGCTGTAGGGGCATGGAAACAGCAAACAAAACATCCAAAAAAATATTACCTTCCAAGTAAAACAAACCCAATTACCTTGCAATGTTTTAAGGCTTCTTTATATTCTTTATTTCGTATTGCATCTCTAGCACTCTTCAACGCTGCCTTCACCTCCTTATTTGACATTGTGGCTACTAAGGAAAAAGGAGATGTAAACAGTAATTATAGAAAGATATATTGAACTCGGAATGCTGTTTATGTCCTGCTGTAATTGCATAGAATGTTAAACACAGGAATATGGTACAATATGCAAAACGCATACAGAGCTAAAAACTGCTGAAACAATTCAGGTAAACACTCAGCTACACGGTTAAATCAATATTCCAAACAGTTAAACGACACAAAGCAGCTATCCCAGAACGAAATTTTGGTTCAGGATAAATTTAAATAGACGGAGAGGTGTTACGTTGACAGTCACTGTAGTTAAGACTCCAAGGAAGACACCCTGCCTATAGTTTCCTTAAAAAAAAAAAGAACTGCTCAGCAGTGAACCGCGCTCAAGAGGCATCTTGCCCTGGACGTGTGCTCAGGGGGCTGCTAAGGATGACAGTTTCTGCTGCGTGTTACCGACAGCAGCACCACGTCCAGCCCGTCATGGTGTGCAGGTTGTGGTCCGCAATCACAGAATCGTTACGGCTGGAAAATGCTCCCGTCCCTTCAACACACACCCGCCGCGGACCCTGCTGTTAGGCAGCGCTTAAGGACACACCAAAGAGGCACTCCCGCTTTCGAAGCCTGACGTACCCATGCACTATACTTGATGCCCACGGTAAACATCTGGCCTCGAGTGATCTCTAGACACACCAAAACACCGCAGCCAGAACTGGGGAATGGGGGTGAGGCTGAGAAACAAAACTGCGGGTGCAGCCACTGACACAGACTGAAAAAGGGGCAAACTGGAGGGGAAAAAAAAAAACCCAAACCAACAAGCTTTTAGCAGATGAAGAGCAAAAGATAGCGTGTAGGTGAAGGGCCTAGAGAGAAACGAGTAATGAAAGGGCAAAGGAAGAGAGCGGGTCGCAAAGATTCCCTCAAAGGGCGAAGAAATCCGCCAAACTCACATTGCTCAGCAGCTGCTGGGAATAACCTCGCCTCCTAAGGGGACAGAGGCCTCTCGGTCACCGCGAGCACACCGCGCCGCTCACCCGCCCGACCCCGGGCTCCATTTCCACCTACGGGGAGAAGCAGGCACCGGGTCAGCGCACAGCCGGGCACCCCCGCGGCCACCGGCTCCGCAGCCCTGTCCGGGACCGGCGGGCAGCCAGGCCGGGCCAAGCGGCGGGCGGGGGCCGCTGCTCCGCCGGCCGTGTGGGGAAAAGCGGCTCGGCGGCGGCGGCGGCTCTTCCCAGTACGGGGCAGGACACGCCGGACCGAGCCGAGCCGAGCCGGTCCGCCACCGTCGATGCCACCAATGCCACCGCCACGTCCCGCCGCGTCCCCCTCACCTGGCACCGCTGCCACCGCCGCCACCACCGACCCGCGCCCTGCGCCTGCGCAGTCCCCCCAGCGCGGG
>WTSP01004239.1:0-12787 GCA_025331215.1 Actenoides lindsayi
ACACCCTCCAGCTCCCAGTACTGCAGCATAAGGGCTGGATGGGGAAAAGCAGCTCAGCCAGACCCATTACACCATGGCAGGGAGGTTGGACTAGATGACCTTTAAAGGTCCCTTCCAACCTGTATCAGTCCATGATTCTATGAAATATTGCATGATGTCATGGTTATGATTTCTCAGTAGGAGTGGTGCTTTAAATTTGCTTTTACTCTGGAGGAATGGAGGTACACCTTGTAAAAAGTGTTATTCCAAATAAATTAATTTGCATGCTCACAGAAAGCACTTCAGAGCAGAAATTTGGACCACCACACTACATAATGTATAGACTCAACCAGTTAATGTCTGACTGTTCTGTTCCTCCTCCAACATACATCACTGGCAGCTTCTGTTTTTCTTTCAAGGGCCTTGGGCTTACAGGGAGTTGTGTATGACTTCTCCCCACTCCTCTTTGTGCATATGCAGGCTACTTCCCTTCTGGGAAGAGATGCTGAACTAGCAGGAGATCTCCTATGCTAACCCAGATATGCCATTGACTGGCTGAACCATGACAAGAATCTGCATAGCACTGCGAAGATGCAACAGTTCAAAAGGTCCTCTTGTGCTGTGATTTGGTAAAAACAGTGAAACTTTAGGTAGGCACACTCAAAGCTAAGTTAAATCTAACTTAACACCGATCGGTGTTGTTCCTGGAGTGTCTTAATTGTTCAATGTTGTGGAACTATATAAAACACAAATAAAATAATAGGTTTATAAGTTTCACTTGCAATGACCTTGCAACCTCTGTGATAGTGCACAGTGCCCTTAACCAGCATGTTTAGATCAGGATGCAACAAAAATTACACAGTATTCACGTGAAACTGCAGAAGAGCTTTTTAGGCAGGCAGATTGTCACTCCCTCTTAGACTCTGCCTTGGAGGTCCAGATGGCCACTGCTACTTTTTACAGATTTTTACAAAAGAGAACATATTTTTCTATTATGAGAAATGCAAACAAAGAAGAAAATGTTGCTCTAGTCCACCTTAATTTTGACAAAACAAAGAAGCTAAACTGCAAAGCAAACCAAGATGTGGATTGTTGCCATCTCTGATAGTTTGTCCCCATTCAAAACTGGATTTCTTTTAGAACTTTTTTCAGTTCAGTTTAAATAAAATGTCCTGAAGTATAATCACAGAATGGTTTGGCTTGGAAGGGATGTTAAAGATCATCTAGTTCTAACCCCTGCTGCAAGGAGGTTTAGGCAGGGACACCTTCTACTAGACGATGTTGCTCAAAGCCGCATTCAGCCTGGACTTGCACACTTCCAGGGAGGAAGCATCAACAACTTCTCTGGGCAACCTGTTGCAGTGTCTCACCACACTCATTGTAAAAAATTTCATACTTATATCTAACCTAAATTACCCTCTTTCACTTTGAAACCATTATCCCTCATCATATCACTGCACTGAGTCCACCCACCTCTTTCCTGTAAGCCCCCTTTAAGTATTGAAACACCACAGTAGCTTCTCCCTGGAGCCTTCTCTTCTCCAGGATGAACAACCCCAATTCTCTCAGCCTGTCCTTGTAGGAGAGGTGCTTCAGCCTCCTGATCATCTTTGTGGCTTCTTTGGAGTTTGAAAGAAATATGTTGACCTGCGGCAATGCACGTTTTTCAGGAGTGCCAGTGAAATGCAAAAGTGCCTGGTTATTTGCATGGCTTACAGGGCTGGATGTGTTGGGTCTTCTGACCAGGTTGCATCTGGTATTAGCAGCACATCAGACCCTTGTATAACCCTTCTCAGGGATTGCCTTTTAAATATCAGTGTTGCAGAAGGCACACTAGAGCCTTGCTGTCAAACAGAAGGTTGTAATTAATGTCTGTGGTTCATTTGTTGATGCTTTTAGCTGGACTGTTCCCCAGCCACAGTGCTGTGCTCTCACCTGAAGCCCAGGAACCTGGAAAGAGAGTTTCCTCCTCTTATCAGCAACTTCACACATTTTCATTTAGGGATTGAATCCTGAGTAGTGTGGATGGCTTTATGAATAAAGAAACCTTCAACACAGCAATCTTTGCAGCTGAGAGCATGATCTTTGAGAGGCTAAGAGCTGTAGTCAGTGCTTTGGCAGATGGATGCTTTGCCTTCATCCATCCTCTCTGAATGCCAGCAGCGGTTATGAAGGGAGACCCACTTCCCAGATTTGAATGAAATTTTTTTTTGTGTGAATTCCTTATGGTGCCAGTGACAAGAGGACTGCAGATTTCTCCAATAGAAATCTTCAGATGAATTGCCATGAATTAAACCTTGGTATAACAATTTGGTAATGGTCAGTTAATCAGACTGATACAAACATGGGTGTTTGTTCTTGGCCAACATGGAGAGGGTAAAATCTGGGAGGTTTAGCAAAAGCGTAGTGCAGGGAAAGGAGAGGGAGAGGAGGATTTATCAGAGGGCCAGGGTTCATCAAAGGGCTGTAAAACGCAGGGAGGGTCTGGGTGGAAGTCCTAGCCCTGGTGAAGACCTGGGTCTCCTGCCCTTCTCTAGTGTTTGGCCATGCAAACTCAGCTTCGTTCATGTTCTCAGGAGCTGGGGTGACCTTTAGAAGAATGGGATGGGGAAGGGCAGGAAAGAGAGAAAGTCCCTCTCTTGGCATCCAAGAGCAGAGTCCTGGACCCAGGCTTCATCAGGGTTAGTGCAGGAAGCAGAGGGAGAAAAGTGGGGTATTGTGTGTGTTTCTTCCTCTCAGGAGAGAGGGCCCCAGTTGGATGGACGCGTGACGTGCAGCAGTCTTTGCTCACAGCAAATCCAGACTAGCCATGTCCCAAAGGCATGCTTAGGGAAGTCCACAGGGTAAGTGCCTGTGCTGTGTAGAATTGTTAGGAATCAGCAGAGCTAGAATGAGAATTGTTTTAATACCTTTCTTTTTCCCTCTTCCACAAGTATCCTAGAAGCAGGCTTTAGTTTACCTTTAATTAGACTTCACTTTGTTTTCACCTTGCAAACATTTAACATTTCAAGCAATTACATTTTCTCGGTAGAAATTAAACATTTTTGTGTTGTTATAGTAATTTGTGTGGTAAAAGCCAAGAGAAATGGCCACTGGTTCGGTTTGCTTCCCTGGCCCTTACAGGTGCACTTTACTTTTACCTTTGTAACAGTGTTCCAGTATGAGCTTGGGTGACTTACCCGAGCAGGTTGCCTGTGGATGTTGTACAGATGCACACACTTCTTTTCATGTTTGTTATGTGCCCACTGTAGGGGTGTGCATGCTTTTGGGTACTCTACAGCTTTACTGGCTGTTAATTTATGTTTACAGATTGCTGGAATAAGAATCAGTAGTTTACAAGCAGTGGCAACAATTTTTCTCAGGAAGGTAAACCTCTGCACATCTGGCTGATCATAGTGACTATTGAATCAACAGGACTTTACAGATTCCCTGTGATCAGACTGTACTTCACTGTCCCAAACCTTTGCTGTGTTACTCAAAATAAATATCTGAATGTCTATAGACAGATATGTGTTATTTCCTCTGTTCTTATTTCCGTGTTGTCTTCTCTTCCCCAGATTCTGCAAATCAGTAGAAACCAATGTCTAATGCTAGTTTTTGTCATTGTATACAATTTCTAGCACTATTTTGTCTCCAGCTTGGCCTTCATAACTTTCAACACTTTCGGTACACAGTGGAGAAAGCTTATCCTCTGGTTTTATGGGTTTTGTAGAGTTTTATGAGTGTTGTGTGAGCCCCAGGAGAGCTGCAGAATTATGCAGCCTTCTGAAAGATGAGATGTATGCAGTGGATTGAAGCACAGAGGACAGAGTGCAGATCCACTGCCTGCTTGAAGAGTGATGTGTATTTTCTGGTCTTTCTGCAAGTGCAGCATCGTTGCCTTAGGCAGACACAGGCAGTTTCAGTTTGAGAACTTGATCTACAGCTGAAATTTTTCAGGAGGGTGTGAAAGGCTACCAGCACCTTGTTCCTCCTTTTGTGTAATTGCACAGCTTGTGCAGTTGCAAGCAAACGATTTTAAGCGTTTGAAGGTGTAAAGCTGACCAACTTCTTGTAAGGAAGAAAATGCAAAAAAAAAAAAAAAAAAAAGGCAGTGAAATACAGCAGTGGAAAAACCAGCTGTTTTCTGGATGGTATACAAATATTACCATCATGGATCTAACTAGCAATCCCTCTTCCAGTCCAGCGGTAGATAAAAGCAGATTCAGAGAAGAGGGCAATGGTCACAAGAAACATTTTTATTGGTAAAAACTTCTGTCAGGAGTCTTGGCAACTGGTAATCGCCTGATGTCATGGTTCCAGGGAATTTAGCTGTATTTATGTGTTGGTGTAGGCAACTCTGGAAATTCTCAATGGCCAGCTGATTGCCTAATTCCCTCTTGAATCTGCTGAACTCATGGTCTTTAAGGTACCTTATGACAGGCTATAATTGTGTGTTGGGTAAGAACATGTGTTTTGTTACACAACACAGATGTGTTTCCCTTGTATTTGTTGCATGTCTGTTTTCTTTGAACATCTCTTGCTTTACAGGTGCAAAGGATAAAAATAACCCACCCCTTTAACTGATCTGAATCATTCAGTACTTTGCATTCCAGTCAGTAAGTGCCCTGACCAAGCTGCATGCTGAGCGTGTGTATTTACACCAGTTGTGTGCTATGTGTTGGTTACAAGATGAGATCAGTCTTGAGTCTTCTCACATGTGGAAGAGAAAGCACAAACATTTTATGAAACAAGATAAGATGGCAATGCCAAGCTCCCTTCCTAGTATAAAATTTTAGAGCAAAAGGTGGAACACTGGTCCTGTGTATAATATGGTAGCACCTGGGAAAAAATATTTTTAAATAAAAAACCTGATGAGATTGGTGGTGGCTCTTCTGTCCCTGGTCTCACACTGTTCCTTGAGAAATCTCAGTCTTTTGCAGAAACTAACTTCATCCTGGTTAGAGGCAAATCATTTGTGCCTAAAGAGCAAAGCTGTTGCCCTCATACTGATATGCTGGGCCTGGCTGAGGAATGCATCAGAGGTAACAACAAGAGAGTATGAATTTAATGTGATAAGGATGGAGCAGGAGGGACAGTGGGATATTTGCAGTGGTGCACTGCACTGCTAGAGAGATGTTAAGAGTGCTTAAGGGTGGCTGGGGTCATACATGGCCTGATTCTACCTGGACCACTGTGGTGACAGTGATATAGTGTATCTTGTGGGAAAGAGAAAAAAAAAAGGAGAAAACAAAACTAAAACCCAACAAACAGACAGGTGGGGCTGTGGGTATAGTTGCTGATTCCTGATACTCACATCTGACCAGATGCTGGTGAGCAGCAGGGAGAGATCCTCCATAAACAATGGATTTGGTGGAGGAGCTGGGATTTATTACCAGTGCTCCTTAATTCCTTCCTCCACAGGAAATGTGAACCATGGCACCACAGTTTTCTGGATTTCTATGGCCTCTTTGTATGGCACGACAGTGTCCTGTGGTTGGCAGTGCTGAAAACCATAGGAATGTTTAGGGAGCCGAGTGTGGATCCTTTGTGGATTCAGATGCAAAGAGGGAGTCCTCAGTGCTGTCCGGGTGATTTCTTGCACATCTTGGTCTAACTCGGGACCACAGTGGGCTCCAGTGATCTAGACTGGTAGTTTCAAGCAGGGAAGCATGACACAATGGCTTTTTTTGTAGGTTTCCATAGAAATGGAATGTTTGGCACTGGGTGGAAGCTGGCCAGGGCTATTGTAGATAGAGGGGTTATCGAGAGCTATGGACAGAGGATATGCTTCGCCCTCCTTTTAATTTGTCCAGGCTCTCTTTTGCCTTTTTGAAGGAGGTAGAGAGGAAGGGAAGATTCACTCCCTGGATAAGGCAATCCCTGTTCAGTCAGGGCTGGTAGGCATTGTCCTTGGTATCCAGGGAGACCACTGGACAGTGGCACAGATCAGGCTTCACAGAGAGATTGCACTATAAGGGTCTTCTCCCTCCAAAGAAAAAATGAGGGCAGGTTAGCTGTGTTCCCTTCTACAGGACTTCGTCTTGTGAAACCTGGCTTTGGTTAGGAGTGACTTCTGAGAGTGACTTCTCTCCAGGAACATAGGTGCAGGAAGAAAGTAGGTAAAGGAGAGACCTGGATTAGTTAGTCATTGAGCTGGGATCAGATTGGAGAAGAAATGAAGGAAAGCACCTGCTGGTTTAAGGGGTAGGGTGGGATTTTTGGCTTCATGGGAAGATTGGGTTTTTTCCTCTCTCTTTGTTAGCATACCTGCAAGCTTTTTGTGAAACCTGCAGAGAGCTGCTGAGCTCTAGCTTCTACAAAACAGGTACATGTTGGTTTGCCCTGCTCCCTTCCCCATTATGTACCTGGCACCTCCAGGTGAAACAAGAAGATGGCATTTCCTTCTCTTTTCTGCTGCTCCCAGAAGAGAAATATCAAGGAGAAAGACGTACAGAGAAAGTGTTAGTCAGTGAGAACAGACTAATGCAGCAGCTCTGCCTTACAGGCTGCCTTTTAACTGAAGCTATGGCTTGCAAGACCTGACAGTGGTGGGAATACTGAAGATGCCTGAGTTAGTCTTGCAGTAAATATTGTATGCACACCTCAATACTTTATTTTACATCCATACATGGGTAGGTGCACTGTTGCTCACTACTACCCCTCCTGCCTTCGAAAGGTTACGTTATATACTTATTCCAGCGGATGGAAGCATTGTGTCTTCATCCATTTCTTTCTTCATCTTTCCTCTTCTTAGCAGTATTTTCCAGAAGAAATCTGGATGCAGGGAGGACTTCGGGCTTGTCGGATCCTGTTGGAAAAGGGAAGGAAATTAATTTTCCCTTGAACACGTTCATGTGCCAGCTCCAGTGTTAGAGAGAATGAGGATCCTTTGGCTGAATTTGAAAGCTTTCATTTTAATGCTTTATTTAAAAAAAATCCAAACAAACAAAAAACAAAATAAAAACCAAAAAACAACACAAAATTAATATCTACCATTAAACACACATTCTTTGCAGACTCACCAGAGAGCTTCTTGCTGCTCCCATTGAATCGCCTGGAGTTACTCAGGAAAATAAGCAATTCTTTCTACACATTTAGAGATAGTCATGTTTCTGTCAGTGCAGGGGTTGCTGTACTTCAGTTTGTTACTCATAAGAAATTTAAAAAGGTTTGCAAAGTAAACAGTGAGTGTCTTGTTCCAACACTCTTATTTATCTGGAAATAATCTGAAATCCGAGTTATTGCCTTTAGTAACATAATTGAGAGGAAAGAAATCTTTGCCTATTATCATGGTAAAATCTGAATTAACATGGTGATTAAGGAGAAACTTGAGATTTCCAGTGCTCTGTCTGGCTAAAGTGGTGTTTATGCTGTAGACGAACTGATGTGCATGTCTTTGTTAGATGCTGGAAGTGTCTCTGATGCTTTGTTCCTGATGTAAAATACCATCATATCTCTATTTTCTTGCAGAATGAAGAGACGCCAGTGTCCCTACAAATGTCCCTCACGAAGGAAGATCGTGATCCTGTGTGTTACAGGATGGCTGATTGCACTGCTGAAGCTCCTCCATGTCGAAAGACACTTTTTTCCCTCTAAGGGAGTTTATTTGGTTGAGCACTTCTTGAGCACTTCGTCTTATGTTAGAAACAGGTATTCTTACCTTAGAAATGCGTTCCAGTATGAAATTAATTGCTCATCTATATATGAACAAGATCCCCACGAAATTGGCAAGAGTTTAGAGATAAGGAGAAAAGAGATAATTGACTTAGCTGATGAAGACATCATAGCAATGACGAGTGCTTGCGACGTGTACCGTTCACTTAGGAAATACCACCTAAAACCTGTGTCTCCAGAGGAAGAGAGTTTTCCAATTGCCTATTCTTTGGTTGTTCACAAAGATGCAGTAATGGTAGAAAGGCTCATACATTCACTGTACAGTCATCAAAATATTTACTGCATCCATTATGACCAAAAAGCAGCCAAAAGTTTCAAATCTGCTATGAACAATCTAGCTAAATGTTTCCCCAATATTTTCATTGCATCCAAATTGGAGACAGTGGACTATGCACATATTTCACGGCTGCAAGCAGATTTCAATTGTTTGTCTGATTTGATGGGCTCTTCAGTTCCCTGGAAGTATGTTATCAATTTGTGTGGCCAGGATTTCCCTTTGAGATCAAATTTTGAGCTGGTTGCTGAACTGAAGAAACTCAGTGGAGGAAACATGCTGGAAACTATAAAGCCAAGCAGTAGCAAAAGAGAACGATTTACTTATCACTATGAACTTATGAAAGTGCCTTATGAATACATGCAGATGCCTGTAAAAACCAACATTTCCAAGAATCCACCACCTCATAATATTGAGGTATTTGTAGGCAGTGCCTATTTTGTTTTAAGCCGAGCATTTGTTCAATATACCCTTGAAAGCTCCCTTGCAAAAGATTTTTTTGAGTGGTCAAGGGATACATACTCTCCGGATGAACATTTCTGGGCCACTCTTGTACGTGTTCCTGGAGTTCCTGGGGAAGTTCCAAGGTCAGCCCAGGACATAACAGACCTACAAAGCAAAACGCGTCTGGTGAAATGGAATTATCTTGAAGACCATTTGTATCCGCCCTGCACTGGTACACACCTTCGCAGTGTCTGCATCTATGGGGCTGCAGAATTAAGATGGCTTCTGCGTTATGGGCACTGGTTTGGCAACAAGTTTGACTCCAAAGTAGACCCTGTCCTGGTAAAATGCATGGCAGAAAAACTGGCAGAACAACAGAAAGAGTGGGTATATTTGTCCTCTGATAAATACTTTCTGCACATAAATTCTGTGAATGCCTCACTATAACAGCACTGTCTTCCCTGCTGCCAGTACTTTGTACTGTTGTAGCACAGTGCCTGTGGTTCCTCTGCCTTGACCTGCTGCAGGGTGTTAGTGAGTGAAATGTCCATTCTGCATAAAGTTTGGAGTCCTGAAGACCCACGTGCTTGGCCATTTATTTATGAAAATTTGTGCTGTCTGATTAACTGTTTTGTAACTTGCCAAAATAATCCTATAATTTTTCTTCAGGGGGATTCTGAGAGGGTGAGGTTTGCTTTAGGAGGCTCTGGCACTGTCTGTCCCAATGGACTATTTCAGAAATGTGTTCTACATTGTGTGTATTTGCATCTTTCCTAAGAAGCTCCAGTGCGTCTGTCTGCCTTGTCCCCTTTCTCTTCACTTTTGTTTTTCTTAAAGATCTGAAACAAAGACCTCTGTATCTGCTACCTCAGGAAAACTGGAAGTGCCCAGCTCACAGACAAAACCAAGAAATCAGCATGACACGAAATGAGCCGTGTGGCCTTATCTGAAGTCCCAAACTTCCCTTCTGTGGGAGCTAACAAAGATCTTTGCAATGTGAATATGACTGAGTGATAGAAGAGAAAGAAGATCCTTAGATACTGCATTGTCCATAGCATTGTTCTCTTCTCCAAGCTCATCTGTGCATTGCTTTTTCTTCTGTGAAGCATGTGCTCAGGTGCCATGCCATGCCTGTGAAATCAGTGGTGGTTGACTGAAACAGGATTATGCACTGTTACTCTTCAAAGGCAGTATACAAGCGTGCCCTAAGGGCATTCTCTGCAGCCCCATAGAGGGTAGATATCCAGGCCGAAAGTGGTCGATCTTCATTTCTATTCCTGACAATAGAAATATCCTCCTGTGAAATCTCAGTCCCCTTGAGACAGTATGTCTACGCACAGTGCATAACAAGTGCTGTTTCTAACTAGTGTTCAGCAATGTGGTGCTACGTTGAAATGCAAAACTTCTGAAGGTTGGTGATAATCAAAAGAATAGCCATACTGTAGAAATGAAGACCCTGTGAAGAAGTGTCTTTCTGTGCAAGTCTCGAGGCCCTGTGCCACCATGATCCCAGGTTGACAGGTGCCTGAGCAAGCCCTGGTTCAGCTGCAGACCAACAGTTCTCCAACAACCTCTGCTTGCCATGGCCCTGCCAGGCCTCCTGGAAGCAAAGTGGCCTCGGAGCCTTCTCATATCTGGGCTGCCCATGCTACAGCATGAGGGAAGTGTTTGTTAGTGCAGAGGCCTCTGCAGAAACTCTTGCAATTTGGGGATACCTCTGGTTATTCTAAGGGTTTCTTGGGAACATTGCCCTGCCACAAGCCAGGTAGATCCAGTAGACCCTGGGGTCTAGTTTGCTCCGTGCCACTCTCCTCTTTCTACGCATCTTGGCTTTTGTTAAAGAGCCTCTTCCCACAAATGACTTTGGGAAACCTTGTCTTACTGATCCACAAGCTGCTGCAATAATGACCATGTCTCACACCCATGAGAAATCTTTGTTTCTTATTTGAGTTGAAAGAACAAAGTAATTTTTGGGTCTCAGTTTTTGTTTATAAATTTAGTCGTGGTCAAGTGATCTGTGGCTTAAGATTGGGTTTGAGAGTTGGGAGCCAAAGGCTCTTATCCCCATTTATGACACTGATTTCCTGTGAGACCTCAGACGAGTCATCCAAGTTTTCTGTTTCAGCTGTTCCAGCTGTAAAATGGGAACAACAATGATCTATTATCTTTCTAAGCACTTCAAAACCTATGGGTGTTGTGTGTTGGTTGCATGTCACTATTTGCTTATCAAATTATTTATGGGGTCTGTGGATGCACAGGTGAAGTATTTCTTTCATGTATTGTTTCTGAAATAAACAATGATTATTTTTAAACCATGTGTTGCTTACTTCAGTGACTTGCCATGTCTGCATAGGGCTGTCCTGACTTGATGCGATTTATAGACACTGTAGAAAATGAAACATGAACAGTATTTACAAAGTGGAGAGTTTCCACATGGAAAGTAGGATGTTAGGATCCCACAGGGCCAAGCCACAACCTTCTGCACACATAAATTGACGTTTAATGATGTATTTAAATTTTTTTTATGTAGTTAAATTAGCTTTTATATACACACATCCCCATTTGTGATTAGAGTGTGGTTTGCTCTACCGTCAATTTATAAAAGTAATCCATCAGCACATTAAACTTAGTGAAGTAAATAATTTCAGTGAATGTGTAACTTTGTGCTACTTTAATGGAATTGTGTTGAATGATACCTGTTATTTAACCAGTTTGAAATAAGGCAGCTGACGTTTCCTAGGCAGTGAAGAAATGGATGTGGAGATGGCACAGTGTGAGGCAGCATCACTCATTGCAGCAGTACTTTTGCTAGCTGGGGAAGTACAAGTGGTACAGGCATAGTTGCAAATTTATGAAGTGCTGATTTTCTTATGAATTACAGGTATTTCTGGGGTTTGAAGATAACTTTAAAGGCTATTCAGGCTTGTAGAAAGGTAGTTCACAATGAGCATAGGACCATTCAGGTCGGAAGATCATCTAGCCCAGTCTCTCACTCATGATTGGATTGACACTGAAGTTGCACTGGGTTTCTTGGACTTTGTCCCTGGGAGACTTGTGGATCTTTAAGGAATATTCTGCAGTCTTCTGGGACAACGTTTTCCGATGTTTCCAGAAAAAGAAGAAAAGCCAAAATATAAGTTTCTGAACTTTGGAATAATTTTCTCCCCATTACTTGACTTTGCATACAGTAATGTAGATTCTATACTGATGCCTGTATCATAGTTAAGTGATTAGACTACGGGAGTGGGTAACTACTTCATTGTTTACTCTTCGTCATTTTTATTCTTTACACAAGTAGATCTTTCTTTGATGAAAACGGACCTGAGGCATGATGCACAAACGCCTTTCTCTCTGAGAAAAGTGGCTGGACCTAGTTTATTGCAAAGCAAATACAAAGTTTATTTGGGCTGGAACTTAGATTATAGGCTATTACCTGTTACTCTGCTCTCACAGGGGTGTTTTTTGGCTTTAGTAAAGCTCAGACATCCCTTTCTTCTTTCTCACTTCCCCTTCCTCACTTCTGGAAAAGGTTCCTCTTGTGAGTTATTTCACAAATTTGAAATGCACATACATTTACACATACTATATAGTTCCCTCTGTTGTGCTGCAGAAGCCCCACGCTAGCTTTCTTCCACCCCTCCTGCCCTGTGCTGGCCACAGGGAGCATGTGGACTATTGGTTAACCCGATTTTTCCGATGGAGGAAGGATGTGTAGGTGGGGAGGTGGTGCTTCTCCTGGCTGTAAGCTCTGGTGTACGGGGCCAGCCCACCATTTTGTTAATGGCTGAAAAGAGCAACAATGCTGAATGTGTTCTAACATGGAAAAGTTAAGTGAGGAATAAAAGTAAATAATGAGCTTGAACAAAAGAGACTCAGAGACAACTTTTGTACAACTTGGCTCACTAATCAATCTATTAGGCTGGACATGGAGTCAGGAGGATAGTATATAGAAACAAAAATGCCTCACTATGTATTTTCTTTGATACTAGAATAGAAGGATGTGAAAGGAAAGACTAGAAATTAGACAACTAATATGTAATAGTAATTAAAATGGAATTGGCCTGTTGAACATTTCTGTGTCTGCTATGTCAATACTGTGACATTTGAATCAGAATGTATAAATATGAGAAAATGAGTATTTCAGCAGCAAATGCGGAATATATGTGGCAAACTAATGTGTGTTTGCAGTGTGACCTCGATCTTTAGGTACAATAGCTGTTTCTATTTGGTATTTTTTACTGAACCTGCTTGTTCATGTTGGTCACATAGAAATGATACTTAAAAACAATGTGATCTGTTAGTAAGATGTGGTAAATCTGTACTGGAAGTACCCCAGCACAGTTAGTTACTTCAAGCTATTAGTTGAACACTCTGTCCTGGTCCTATTTGTTCAGAAGTACTTGGCTCTTTGATTTTACTTTGCGGAAGTATACA
>WTSP01004239.1:22326-34715 GCA_025331215.1 Actenoides lindsayi
CTGACGGGGGTGGGGGGAGCAATAGGAGGGCTTGGTGGGCACCTGGTGCCGTGCCAGGGTCAACCCACCACAGTGAGGTAGGGTGCAAGGACTGCCCTCTGCTCTCTGAGGAAGCTGACTATGAAATTTTGGGGAGAACAAGAAAGTTTCAGTGAGCAAGCTTTTTTGAGCAGCAAGTTCTGTTCCTCTGCTTGGCTTGGTGAGCTCTGCCACTTGGCGAGCTGTCACCAGAGTGTGGCGAGCAGGGCATCAGAGGCTCTTCTGTGTCAACTACTGTAAGTTCTTCAGGTTTCTGCTCTGGCTGACACTGGGTTCAAAGCCACTTCATTTCTGTAGCAGGACATTTTGCATCCAGTAACTCGCTGGTGGTGGAATTTAGTGGTGCTGTCTGTGGTTGCTCACTGGTGCCAGAGAGAGCAAATGTGGCAGCCTTGTGCAAGCATGTGTATGTGCATAAATATAAACATTTCTCTGTGTATTTATGTAGGTGTACCTGTATAAATACACACTTTTATGCAAATACAAACATAAAATAGATATTCTAAATGAAATGCTTTGTATGTGCTTTCCTGATTCACAAGTAATTATGCTGTTGTACCTTCCAAAAGAAAATACTTCAAATAGCACATAAAATTTGTGTCTTCTCTTTGACTTCTGCTAAGGCCTGTCTTGTTTCTCTCTGTACTTAGGTAGATGCTTTCATGAGTACAAAGTTCATAATAATGACTTCATCTGGCTTATTTTTTCCCATTTTATTGGTATGACCATTAGAGCATTTTATGGTAGTTTGGTCAAATATAAATGAACACACCTTTTCCACTTTTTCCTTACTCCTGCTGCCTTTCTTAGGACATTGCTTAGATTTGAACTTTGGGGTCTTCCTTAGATGCTTCCCAGAGCTTTCCCTGGAAATTTGAAAGCGTGTGTTAAAAAGAGAATGAGGGTTGTGAATTCGGTCATATTAATGTAGCCACAGCAGCAGTGTTTGGCCTGGTTACTAGGCAGAGCATATCACCTCATGTTCTTCTGGGTTGTTCCAGTCCAGTCCAGCCTGGCCCAGTAGGGAGACCTCAGGACTTTTGCTGCTCTTCCATCCATCCTTTCAGGATTCAAAGCTATCCCTGTGCCAGGGCTTAGGCATGGAAATAAAATACGCTGCATAAAATGCAGGGATGCTTTCTGGCAGCTGGGAGATAAGTATTCACAATCTCCTCCTTTGTGCTTTTGCTGGTCCTGCACGACCTATATCCACGGTGCTTTGCCCGTGCTTCTTTTTTGCTTTTCTCTGCTCTAGTGTGTCAGAAATACTTAATTATTTCTTTCCTTTCTTTTTTTACATCTGTTTTCACTGTGTCCTAGATAGCAGAGACCTTATTCCTCATGTCTTTAAATAAAACTTTTCTTCCATGAAGTCCTGATCATCTCCCGAGATGATAAAAGTAAATCTCCTAGAACCTTCAAAAGGTTGTCATTAACTGGCACATCTACAAACTCTTGTTGCTGACTATAATCTCTTTTTCTAGCAAATGCTTTCCTGCCACAGTGTTTGTTCCTGTTGCTCATCCAATAATAGTTTAATGTAAAGTCTTGTGGGTCTTGTGGATATGAGCAGGTTTGAGCAAGTTTTATCTCTGAATTAGCTGACGAGAAATTGATGATTCAGACTGTATTCTACAGCAAAGAAATCTACAACAGCACTTTTCCCTCTGTTGGATCTGCTGTTTTCATAGTGCTGGAGATAAGAACCTGGCCAAAAGAAGGTAATTCTTCAGAAAAGGATTGGAGGAGCACAAAATGCGGCCATTGGATTGTAAGTTATTTCATTCATAAATACCTACACAAAATCTCAAAAAATTCTTCATCTCCTTGTGTGTACCAGAAAAGATGAAAGATCACAAAACACCTGGAATACTGTATCCAGTTTGGGGATCCCCAATTTGAGAGACAGGGATCTACTAGAAAATGTCCAGTAGAGAGTTATGAGGATGACTAATGGACTTGAGCATCTCCCCTATGAAGAAAGACTGAGATAATTGGGTCTGTTTAGTCTTGAGAGGAGAAGAACTGAGAGGGGATCTTACTAATGTCTACAAATATCTGAAGAGTGGGTGTCAAATGGAAGGATCCAATCTCTTTTCTGTAGTGCCCAGCAATAGTACAAGGAACAGTGGATATAAACTTGAACATAGAAAGCTCCACCTCAACATGAGGAGAAACTTCTTTGCTGTGAGGGTAACAGAGCCCTGGAACAGGTTGCCCAGAGAGGTTGTGGAGTCTCCTCTGGAAACTTTCAAAACCCACCTGGATGCCTTCCTGTGTGGCATGCCCTGGGTGATCCTGATCTGTCAGTGGGGTTGGACTTGATGATCTCCAGAGGTCTCTTACAGCCCCTAACATTCTATGATTCTATGAAAACATTCTTTTCAGTGCTTTGAACAGATTTGTTGCTTGCAGTGTGTGTGTGTGTATGGGTAGTAGTAATACTAGGAACTAAGTGTAATCAGGAAGAAACAATTTGATTATAATGCTGGTACACAGGAGGAAAGGTAGAAAGGGAGAATCAATAAATTAGGTTATCACTGAGGCATTTTATAGCTCTTATCCTCCTGTTAAAAGTCCAGGCTGTCTATTTGACAAAGCATGAAACTTAAGCCTCTGTATGAATGTGAGCTCTTCTGCTCATGGAGATGTAACTACAGGTTGCAATTGATCCACTGTGAGTAGGGCAGACAAATAGTTTTCCAGGCAAATGTTCCACAGATCTGTCTGTGAATGCTGCATAGGAAACAATTTTTCCATAGTCCTTTTGGATCCTACAGAAAAGAATCACCAGCTATAGAAAGGTTTTGCAGCCCCAGTCTTGGTGCATTGTTTGATATTATAACTTATAGTGGGTGTTTATCCAAGAGAGTACTTGGATACTGGAACAAGTCATGGAAGTAGAAAATTAAGATACATAAATTTTCATCCTCCAGAACTTGCATATCTCTCTGATTGCATAGTCAGAAGCTTTGGAAATATATTTTGACTCCATGAGGAACAAAGTTCACTATCACACTTACTCTCAGGCAATTGTCAATGGGGAAAACACTAATTATTCTCAATGCTTGATAATACTGAGCTTTTTATTACGGGATGTAATAAAATGGAGTGAACTCCATGCTCAAAGGAGTTCTGCATTTAGCTGCCTCCCTGAGGTCCTGTCTGACTTCTGAAAACTGTCATACTAACATTAATTGGTGAAAGGAACAAACACAACAAAATCTCACTCAATGACTGTGTTCAGTGGTAGGCTGTTAAAATGAGCATGCTGCATCTGCTGGATGTGACCCTTTGCTGGCAGACCTCTCCACTTAGTATCACTCTCATTCATATTTATTGTGGTTTTACAGGAAGAACACAGCAGGTGGAAGTCAGACAGAAAGGGGAGAGAGGATTTTCCATACTTCCTAAGCTTGTGGCTCAGGGAACACGCAACGACAAAATCAGTCATATGAAGAAACACTGCAATACTGGAACCTCATACTGTATAGCACACCCTACATTGCTGGCCCAGGTGTATGAGAAAACAGGGCTAGTGTAGTCATACCAAAGAAAGAAATGTCTTGGGACAGCAAAATGGCAATAACCTCATTTTAACCTGTGCCAGATAGTTGGGAAGCTGGGCTGACAGTGCTGCTTCTGCCAAGGGTTTGAGGTGGGCAGAGCTTGCTCCTACCAGTGGCAGTAGACCTCTTCCCAAAATCTCTCACAGCTGATGGTAACACAACATTAAATTAACTCTCCACAATCCTTTTTCCACTACATTTTTCCCTTCCTGGGTGCACAGCAGCATGACCTCATTCTAGCTCTTGTTGCTGATGTGGCTAGACAAGCCTCAAGACAGCTCTGCAGAAGAAAGGTGCAGCTGAACCTGTATCACTGGTTCTCCCAAGTATGGTCTGGGATAAGTTTGTGTTCCCTGAAGAAGAAAAAAAAAAAAAAAAAAGTGAATTGTAGCTCCGTTAAACACAATATGGAGTAATTTTGAGACTCTTCTTGCTATCCATATAACTGCTGGTCAGAGGCAGGCAGAGATATCTTCACGGTTCCTAGTCCATTGGTTTAATTAGAAAGGCAGAATCTACCTATTACTATGATTATTTTTTGTTGCTGAAGTGTCCAAAGCACTTGGCAATGCCTTCTGCAATTCAACTCCACTGGCACTAGAACAGCAGCATCAAGCAAGTGTATAGCCAAAGCCACAGCTGCATCCAGGAAACCTGGGCCATATTTGCTTTCAAACCATTTAGATATACCCTGTATTACACTGCAATTTAAAATGGGGCAATTAGCTCTATCCCTGCCAACAAATAAACCCCACCCCCTAAACCGGGACCTATTTAGCTCAGTTGCCAAATAAACCCAATCAAAACACTTGGGATTACTGGAACCTGTTTAGACAGATGATTTCTGGCAGGTTGGCCTGTATCTGTACTTTATTGCCCTCTCTACAGGGAACATAGAACACTCACATTAGGAAGATGGCTTTCCTGCATACCTAGAATTAAGGTACAGCTTAACAGTTTCAGTCCAGCAGAATAAAGCCTACCCTGGGATCCAACAGAAATTTGGTCTCTTCTAGCCAGTGGCCAGTATAAACTAAAATGTGTTTGATGGAGCTTCTGTACTGCCTCGTAGAGAAGATAGTTCTCACTAACAACCAGGAACAAATGGGAATGAGGAGAGACAGCAGTCTGGAATGGTTTGTTTTTATTGACAGAAACATGCTGGATGCAAATTAGGTTGCTTCCTAAGCAATGTATTCCCACTAATAAGTGACCTTATTTTACCCACCCTTCGGTGAGAATTTCAAGCTCTGCAACACACTGTGGGCTGATAACATTATTACTTGCTTTGTGATCTATAGATATGTGTGGTCACTTCTCATCAACTTATGCACCAGTTTTGGGTTTTTTTTTTATCTAACCATTAATACTCTGGAGGTGTCAAAAGGGTTTCCCCACCTCTAATACTTTCCCCTTCTCTTTCACTGCTGGTTTACTTATGGTAGTGCAAGACACAAAAGCATCTGGCTTGGCCTGACTCAGTATTTTCTGCACTGATACCACCAAAGCAATACCATTGTATGGTGGTCTCCACTGAGCAGGGCAGCATTTCCTGTTACAAGTGTTATCACATAGATTCTGGTAAGGATTACATGAAGGTGATATTTTGTTGCTTGGGTTTGGGGTTTTTTTCCTAATTTTCTGCTCACTGCTAATTAAAGTGGTAATACATCATGTAACCAAGGTGCAGACAAATTGGTTCAGAAGAGGTGAGGACAGAAAGCAGTCAGAACGTGTGCAGGGCAAAAATTGCTGCTGTATTTTCATAGTAATTAGGGAAACATATTTCTGATGCTAGCTACAGAAGCCACAAAGTTAGGTGACATTAAAACATTTCACACCATACAAACACTGAATTGCTTCTGGAGGGACTTTCTTGGACTAAACAGAGAACCTAATGCTCCTTACTTAAGCATAAGTGTTTGTTGCCAAAGATTAAATGGTGTGGCTTGTTTGCTGGCTTATATTTCAGCCAGATGGGAACTAGTAATACACACTTAGTGAGGCACAGTGCCATGGAGCAGACAAGCAACCGTAGCTGTGCCAGCTCCTTACAAGCCATGTGATTCTCCATGCTGCTTCCACCACTTCTTGCCATCCTTTCTGTGGTTCTCCTGCAGAAAGAGATAATTTCTTCACAGATACATTAACAAAACCAGAAGACACCGGATATCCAAATTTGATCCAGAAGCTAAGGTTCCTCATTGCACAGATAGTAATATCTATGTCTGATAAACCTGTCTCCAATGGATCATGATTAACTGTAATAAAGCACAGAGATGTAGTAAATCTAAGTGGAGGGCATAGTTCACCTGGGCTTTCATGACCACCCTTGAAAACAGTAGGTTGATTGGAGATTTGAGCCCTCAAGACTCCAGTGTGTGACACTACAGAGACTAAGAAGAGATGATGGACTCAAAAAGTACATGGTGACAGATTCTGCAAGGAAAATGAACCAAAGCCTGCTTCAAGCCTCCTCATGGGTGCAGTGCAGAGTCAAACTGGCCTTAAGGGCCAATCACTAGTCCCAGTTACATGAAAGGGCACTTAGGATTGTTATGGAAGCTTGTGCTTGCCCATGGCACCTACTTTATTGTGCACTCTTCACATCAGGAGGGTAAGCAGAGCAGCACAAGGGGATAAAGAAGGTCTCCTCTAAACTTCTCCTCCCAGTACAATCTTCTGGAGGTGACTGAGTTTTTCTATCCATCAGGTCAACCATGTAGCCACATGGGAGGAAAGCATAAAAATACCCTACGGCATTAGACAACATATAACTTGATTAAAGAAGCAAGTTTCATGTTTCTACAGTAAAGCAAACAAAACCTAACCAAAGCAAACCACCACCCATCTTCACCCTCAGTTTTTGCCTTCTGAAGAAAGCCAGGTGTGTATCTTTCCCTGAGGGCAACAATGTAAAAAGGAAAGAATTTTCATCATTCATTGGATTTCCTCTTCTCAGAAGCTGGTTACTCAGGTCTCTGCTTCCCCCAGGTCTTCCCCAGACCTGAAGGAGAAGAATCCCTTGTTGGTTTTATGTAGTGTGCTTTGGGGTTGATTAACAAAGCTCATTAACGCTGCTGTAATCTATAAATCCTAGGCAGCAGAAGAGAACAAAGCCTGGGACTCTTCTGGACCATCATCTTTGGCAGGTAAGTAGGGCAACTGACACCAAGCAGGGGATTTTGTTTCTTACTGTCTTGGTCTGCTGGGTCCAACAACAATCTGATCACACAATAATTTTCATTAACTATTGCTAAAAGAACAGGATTCAAGTTTACTATGGTGAGAAGTCACTGTATTTTGTTAAGAAGCAGCTAACTTGGTAGAGGAAATCTTTTCCAGCAGTATTTCTTTCTAAGGATGGGTGAGGGGGGAACACTGAAAGATGTTTACTCTTAATTGATCCTCACTTCTTCTAAAAAGACAGCTGGAATTTCCCCATGTTTTATCAGCTCTCTTCTTTTTCTTTTCAGTGTCTGCGTCCCTAATCACCAGGAAATGGGCACAGAATTTCCCCAGTGCTGAGTATCTCTGCAAACCCTGCTTTTCATCTCCTACCTGTGGATCTGGGAACCAGAACTGTTACGTTATGCGTGTTACTTGATCTCTGTGTGCCTCCAGAGTAACTATGGCTAAATTAAATACAAAAACTAGTTCTCATGAAGTACAGCTCCCCACCTGCTTTTCTAACTAGATTTTTGCCCACAGCAAAGCACAGCAGCTGTGAAAAAATATCAGCTTGAAAAGGTAGACATCCATCACTTGAGCTAAAAAGGGGACCCATTATCTCTGAGTGGCAGGGTGCTATAGCTGCTAAGATCAGGCAAGACAGGGGCACAAGACCAAATACAAAGCCAGGATACAACACTCTGCAATCCTAAAGCTGGTGGTTGTGAGGATTCTGAAGTGGACCTGTTAAGTTTAGTGATAAGGGTTTCATTGAACTTAATAGAAACAAGATCTTGACCACAAAGGAGAGAAGAAAGCAAGGGCTTTCAAATATACATGTAACTGGTGAAATAAAAATTTCCTTTTAAATACTTGCTACTTAATGACAGGACTGTGAGGTTTTGGAACCCCAACATAACAGAGAAGAGCAGCTGTGTGCAGGCAGTGCCCATGGGTTCCTTGCCCTGACATGCAGCCAGTGTGGGCAACCACAGGACTGTCACTGCAAGATGCACCATGGACAAAACTCTCAAGGTACCTGGATGTAAAGCTCCTTCATCTCCTACCTCACTATAAGGATCAACATTTACAAACAGCAGACAGGGATAGAATGGCACCTAGGGGGGAACTCCCTCAGCTTGTGGACACTTAGAGACTCTTTCTTCAGCTCTTCACTACGTGAGTTTGGGAAGGAGATACTGCTGATGCCAGGCAAGCCAGAGCTTGAGGCAGAAAGTAGGCTAAGGCTGTGTCTATTGTAGGATTTGGCACAGAGTGCAGATGTACAAAGCCATAGATATTTATTGTTTGTGTATAAAGATCATCTCTAAGTCCTAGAGAACAAACAGGCCTTTGGTTTCAACAGAGTACTGTCAATGTTGCCTTTAAAACCAAAGTTTATGTCGAGCTGGGGTGTTGTCAAAACATGCCTTAAATTCCAGTGGAAACTTCTGCTTTGCTAAGTTGCCATCAATATGCGTAAGTTATTTTAGGATCAGAACTTAAATTTACTTATTTTTGAAAAGCATATTTATATTCAGGTGACACAGCATATTGCAGATGGTTGAAAGATTCTCTCTGGTCTAGATAAAACACCTTTCTACTTTTTCAGTTCATTCAGTATTCACCTGGCATTTCTTAGAGATACAAGATGGGAATTTTTAACTTGACATTCAAAATATTAAAACTTAAACACACAAAGTCAACTGTTCTTTTTTTTTATTATTATCTTGTTGTTGTTTTTGTTTTTTTTTTTAAAGCCAAGCCATCAGAAACAATAAGGAATGCTACCATTTAGTTTTGTTGGTGGAACACTAGTGGCTGGATAACCCTGTGGGCGAGATTGGGTTTACTGAAAGGTGAAGTCGCTGTCTAGACAGCAGTATTAATTTTAGGAGGGAGCTAAGAAAGAAAACTAGTGATGGTTTGGTACGAAGTCATAGTGGAGAGATACAGATAAAACTTTGTGGTCTACATGCAATGCCTTTTGCCCTTATCTTAGAAACGTGGATGGGAAATGTCAGTATGCCTGCTTTTTAGTGTAAACAAAAGTAAAACTTAGATAGTGCTTGTGACTCTGGAACTATGAATTGCATCACATTCTAATTGTGAGAAATTCTAAATAACTCTAACTCTGCAGTGCAATGTGCTTTGTATTACTGGCCTTTTTTTTTATTACTTTAGCTATAATTTTTAGCCTAGTACCCACCATTTTTCCATTTGTCAGAATGCCATTTTTCTTTACACGTAGACACTATGTCTTCTTTACCTATACATTCTACATTCTAGTGAAATTAAGGAAAACTTAACATGCTTCAAAATTACTCCTGCCTGTGATAGCAAAGCATACCCATGCAGCCTAAGCACATAGCTGTGGCACTACTTTCTGCTCTGTGTCTCTTACATTACACAGGTCTATTCCTTGTCCCAAAGCACACATTCAATGTTTCTCTTTGCTATTGAAAACTGCTGTGTTCTAGCCCAGAGGTGACTGCGCGTGACTGTCTTTTTCCCCTTTTCAGGGGAAGATTATGTGAAGTTATTTAGCTGGGGTTTTTTCCTCTCTCAATTCAGTCTCCTGTGTTGTGTGCCTGACATGACTAGAAGTAGGTGAATTACTTTACAATTATATAGCATGTTGTAAACGAAATGCATATGGTCCTCTTGAGGGGTGTGATCTCTTATATAACACTGTGCTATGCACTGTAAATACACAGATGCTTTTAACCTTATTAATAACTTACCTTTGTCTTCAATCAAATCAAATCCTCATTAAGCATCTGCAGAAGCAATGCATAAATTGTTAAATATTTGGGTTTCCAAGCATCTTTCCAAATGTACTGAATATTTCAGCTGTCTTGTCATCTTGTTGCTATTTGCCTTTCATTGGTTTCAGCAGAATGTATCTGGTGCAGATTTACAGCAGCTTAATATTAAAGCATCTCTGTGACAACGCTGTGATTTGCTGACTTTATAAATTATTAAAACATCTGGGTGCACGAATATGCTTCAGAGAAAGCTTTGCAGGCCTTTGGCATTAGCAATGCTATGACAAGAAAATCTGGGAGCTTTGGTATCTTGAGGAATGCAGCTTGCTTGGGGAACCCAAATGTGCCTGTTATCTGTGTTGCAGTGAGAAGAAGCCCTGAACAATATACAGGAATGGAGTATGGAAACAGCATAAGGTTTCCAGATTTGTGTACCAATACTTGCAGAGTGTTTATGGAGAGGGGTCCATGAAGCCTTTAGAAGAGAAAAGTTGCTACTCCCAGCCCTTCAGTCCCAGAGGTGATGGGCTCAGAAGAGCCTGCTGCCCATGCCCAGCTGCCTGGGGGCTGCATGGTCAGCATCTGTAGAGCAGGTAGAGCTTAGGGGAACCAAGAGCCTCTGGATCTTGATGAGAGGGGATGCTCCCAAAGTCCAAAGATGTCCAACATGAAGAAGGAGATAGAGCAGCATCCAGGGAAGGGGGCACAAAGGCCAGCTCCCTAGCTGAGAGTCACCATGCTTCTAGTACTTCTTCGGGTGGTGTAAGGTGTTGTGTTATTTAATCTGCTGTTTGCAGCAGACATCTGTGGAAGAATAAGTCATCACCATCATCCAAGCAGAGAGTAAGGCCCCTCAAAAAGTACAGCTGTTCTGGGGAGATTTAGATGTAAATCATCATGGAGCAGCTTGTGCCAGGTGGCAACATGCTGCTCGCCTGGCAGTGGTTTTGCTTTTGCAGTGTCTCCCTAGGCAACTTGCAGCCAGTGAGGTCCTGTGCCAGGCGTTGTAAATGCCAAAGGATTAATTTAAAACTGTTTTGTCTGCTAAGATGTATGGTGTATGAAGGGCATTACAGGCACCTAAGTAAAAATTGATACATATCATAAGAGTCAGACTCTGGGGTGGAAAATATTGAATGTTCTATTTTCTGTTTCACATTTTGATACATGATCCCATTAGTATACTGATTAAATGTCACATTAGCTATTTAATTTCAATATTAAAATTTTAATTTAATCTAGATTAACTATGGAAGCTATTTAATTTCTATATTTAGTATCTCTTCCCTGACACATAACTCAGAAGGTGTTGTAGATGTGATGTGCAAGCTGAATTTCCATCATGCTCTCGTACAATTGGACTCATTTTCGAATGATGCATGTAGTCAAGAAATGAATTAGTGCAAAGGAAAGGGAGTAGATTTTTCCTTTTTACATTTAAAAAATAATGAAGTTAGATGAAATTTTAATAGAAGAGGATGAATACCAAGAGGCCTAGAAAAGGGATATGAAAGGGAGAGTGTGTTTGTTCACCGCAGGGTTATGAAACAGGGGAAGGGAAGGCAAGTGAGAGATAATGTACAATCAGATTAAAAAAAAAAAAAAAAAAGGAAAGTCAGCCAACCGCAGAGAGGGTGTTTCACTACTTTGGAGAGAAACATCTCCATTTAAGTATCAGCCAGAGTTAAAGAAATCCCTCTGAACCATGTACTGCAGCAGGCTTGCCATCATGTGCTGTTTCGTAGTAAGCCTATTTTAGTACAGTCTTTTTGTTGCTCATTTCCTCGAAAGTGATACTGGAAGGTACTGCACTATTTGGCTGTCCAAACAATGAATTCTACCTGTCCTGTGCCCAAAATGCAACTACTGGCTCAGTGTAGACCATAACAATGACATTGAGGTACATTTGGTGGCTAACACTAAAAGACAAGGCAAGGTTCCTGGGTCTGTTTTCAATTTCTTTACAACTTGAATTAAAGCCTATTGAAACCCCTAAGGGTTGCTGTCATCTCTAGGAATAGAAACTACAGGCTGTCAGCCTCCTCTTGATTCCTGGGAAGGTGATGGAACAAGTAGTTTAACAAGGAAACCATTTTCAGGCACAAGAAAGTCATCAGTGGTAGCGAGCATGGATTCACCAAGGGAGTATTCACAAATTGAAACACATGAGTTTCTGTCTGAACATTAGGAAACACATTTTTACTGTGAGGGTGAGTGAGCACTGGCACAGGTTGCCCACAAAGGTTGTGGAGTCTTCATCCTTGAAGATACTCAAAAGTTGTCTGGATGTGGTCCTGGGCAACTGGTTCTAGGTGGTTCTCCTTGATCAGGGGGTGTTGTGGTTTAACCACAGATGCTCACTCACTCTCCCCTGGTGGTCTGGGGGAGAGAATTGGAAGGGGTAAAGTGAGAAAACTCATGGGGTGAGGTGAAGACAGTTTAATAGGTAAAGCAAAAGCCACGTGTACAAGCAAATCAAAGCAAGGAATTAATTAACTACTTCCCATCATCAGGCAGGTGATGACCCATCTCCACGAAAGCAGGGCTCCGTCACGTGTAATGGTTGCTGGGGAAAAAAAATGCTGTATCTCCAAATGTCCCCCACTTCCTTCCTCTGTATTATTTTCATTCATTCAATTTCTCTTCATCAAAAGTATGCCCAGAAGTCTTAAACACAACCAGTAACTATCTGTGCTTCCTGAGCCTAAATAAATCTAGTGCAATCACAATGATCTTTTGACTACAATTCAGTTGTGTATGCTTCATAACAACGTAAATGATAATAAAAATTCAGGTCCATTTGAAATAGAGATAATATTCTGCAAATTAATAATTTGATAAT